>JASDQU010107175.1:86495-116013 GCA_032191745.1 Picea mariana
ATGCTTAACCAGAAAGAAATGTGTATTTACTTGGCAACCTGAACACAGTTGCACGACAATAGATCTCATTTGTGTTAATTTTTTTATGTTTCTATCCCCTAAGGGTTAGGCATTCAAGGGTTCTCCAGACAAGGGTTTGCCTTGTGCTATAGCTCTCTGATATACGTGTGGGGTCCAACAATAGTACTCGGCCCAATATCTCAGGGCACTAACTAAGGAGGATAGACCATACCCTTAGCCATACTACCCGACTACCCAGGTACTAGAGAGTATCTTCCCGAGTGCTATTATCGGTGACACTATAGCAGTTAGGCGGTCGTTCGGTTTATCTAAAGAGGGATTCAGGTAATCTAGGCTGATCGGTACACAAGTGATGTCTGATGCGCTACCACTCGAAGGGGTACCAACAGGGGTTACAAGGGTGGCCAACATATATGTGCTTAAGTACCACTTGTATTTCTTGCGTGTATGAATCCCTTAACCGCGGGTTTATGCGCGTAACGACAAATCTTTGTGGCTTAAAGATGCCAGAATACGTCTCTACCCTGAAAAAAAATTTAACCCACACTTTCTGCCGAGGAAAGTGCTCTGATACCACTTGTAATATACCAGATATAAAATGTATGCAGAGATGAAATAAAATGCTAGTAATGGCAGAATACCAACAATATAACCATAACATTCACCACAATAACACTGAAATGATATAAGAATAACAACAGAAATAACACTTTGAATCTGAAAGAAATGTTCATGGGCCTCTTCGAGGGGGCAACCTCCAGTTGAATAGAGCTCTATTACAATAATATCCAAGCTAGGGTTCTCATACCCTCAACTCCTATTTATACTAAAAAGAAGCATCTAGAGGAAGATCCTTCTAGAAGTAGAAGCTTCTATTAGGTCTTATTACATCCGCCTTATTCTATTTTATTGAAAGGCCTTATTAATATTGACCTTTATTACATCTGAATATATTGTTCTACCTATGTGCGAGTTAGGACCCTAACATCACTTAGCTATGCTAATTCTTGATAATAGTAGTGAAATGAGCCTTGTTTCTACTACCCTTGTCAAATACATGGTTCTCCTCATAACCCCTCATCCCCACACTTACTTTCATGGCTGGGAAAATGGAGGCAACCAATACTTATTTGTTTCTCATAAATGTGTAAGTACTTTTTCTATTGATCCACATTTCTATGATGTAACCCACCTAAATTGTGCAGAACTTATGTTGGGTAACCCATATAAGTTTGGTTTCTTTTTCCAATATGGCACTTGCACTAACTATTACACACTCACAAAAAATGACTACAAATATCACTTTCACTCATCGAAAAAAACTTAGCTATCCCATCCCTCCTAAAATAACGTTGAAAGGAAGGTGGGTCTCCATAAGTTTCTCCTAAGATAATTGATATAAACTTGTTACAAATTGTTGTTATATTTAGTGATTTCTGGTACAATTGTTTTGTCAAACAATTTGTCACAACCTCCAAAACCCCACTATATCACATCTTTCCTTGTTGTTGTAGGTTTATTACTGTGTGAGACTATTATCAAACACTTTGTTGGCATAACCCAACCCATTATAACCATGGATTGTTGTTAATATATGTTTGAGTGTTTGTGAGTTTGTTTTTAATGTGTTTCTTTGGGTGAACAAATGAGATTATAGATGCCAAATGGACAATGAATAACATAAACAATTTATAACAACAAGATAAATTCTAATGTAATTTTACCAAAAAATAATTACACACCACAAACACATTATGTTTATTAAGAGCTTGACCTTATTACAGAAGTTGGTACAAATCTAAGATACCCATGAGAATAATTGTTGTAGGGTACTGTAGATCTGGGATGATTTTTACCATGTTGATATATTTTCTTCGACCTGTCTTTGCAATTTATGAGATGAATGTGCTTGAAGTTGACTGCCAAATATGTCCACTAGCTCAACAAATAATACCCATAATATAATATGGATCAATTGTAATAGAGATCGACCCCTTCTTCTAGTAAATGAGTCATGTCAACATAGAAAACAATGCAACAATAAACAATATCGGTTTTGGCAATAAAGTCACCTCCAAACAATAGTATTCTTGGTCCCTCAAAAGTAATGTTCCTAGCAAGCAAGTGTCATTGTCCAACCTCAAAGGAAAGCACCCAACCTCAAGGAAATGCACCTAGTAAGGAGATATCTTAGTTTCTTTAGCAAACTCGGCCTCCAACTAAGAATATACGACCCCCAAACTCAAGAAAACATAGCCACAACTTAGCTCGACCCTCCAAAATAAGATTTTGACCTCCTCAATAGAACTCGACCCTCATAGAAGCAAAACTAAACCACCAAGTGAGAAAACTTAGCTGCTAAAAGATAAACTCCGACACAACGAAGCATAGTGAAAATATATGAGTGATCTTCTCTCCATGACTAGCTAGGGTGGATAGTCTCACCACCAAAACTAATCTCTCTCTAGGTTTTTTTTATCCCAAGAGCCAAAATCCACAAGAGCTCCTTAATTTCATTTAGACAATAGCAATGCATAATGAGAGATGTTGTTGTCATTCCTCTTTTATTTCCTCATTCACCCTTTTCTGGACCCATTCACCCTTTTATACTTAAGTGACTTTTTAATTTAACTTTAGTAAAATCACTTTATTAATTTATTAAACCTTTTACTCCAAAAAGTGATTTATTTGACTTTAAAGCATTTTTGGGCACTGAAGGTCAATTTTTATCCTCTCCACCATTTAGAGCTCTTCATCCTAGTTCCAATGAGCTATTACACCAAGTTACCCCTCTTAGATAAATTATTAAAATGAAAACCGTAGTGAATTCCATTAAATTATGCTCAATAATACTCCCAAATTATAGGAACAATCGAAATGCAATGGAATCGAAATCTGACTATGCAAGAATAATATCGATGATGAAAGATGATAAACGGACCTCTGAGAGTGTCATATAAATCCTACAAATTGCCCGAGCTCATTGTTAACCTCAATTTCTCTGGTCGGGATGACATAAACCCATAAGGTCACCTCCAATTGCAAAGGCAGAGGAATCCAAAAATGGGGACATTACATTCATGAAACCAAATATGATACTATTCATCCATGATTAGACTCCCTAACTTAGATATTTTGCAAGGTCAAAGTATGTGCATTCTCATTGCTACCCTTGTTAACAACTAGGCATCCTCTTCGATGTTTTTAACAAGACAACATTTGCTCTTCTTTTGTTTGGGTTCATTCTTGAACATAACCATGGGGATAAGCTTATAAAAATCAAGTTCAATCTCAAGAGCTATAGACAAGGAAATAATTTTTTATTGGTGTTACTTCACCACCTAGATGTGTTGTACAACCTATTAATTCCAACTTGTAAAGTTATTTGGATGGGAAAACACATATTTTCACAAATAGAAGGAAATTTCAACTGGAGGACTAGGAAATCTAATGGGAGCAACCTTTAGAATTAATCCGAGGGATCATTGTCCACATACACATCCTTGGATCTTGTGAATATCACATCAGTTTCATATACAACATCTCCAAATCTATCGAATCCCAATAGATTTGTACTACTACCATGTTAGTGTCACCAAGGACTTCAACACTTGTTGCATTAGTTATGCCTCCTTTGCCTACACACCTAGTCCACATTATGGCTTCTTTGACACCACCTATTTTTGTTGGAGTTGTCTTCTCTGTCATGATTATATGTACTCTTACAACTTCACTTGCAACTGGTGTGCTTCCTTCCCCTACAATGTTGTATAACTAGAGACAACAATTTTTCCAACAAGTTTTGCTCTTAGGGTTTACATTTAGAATTTAAAACCAACCATATAGATTTATAATGTAGGTTTTTGGGCTCTTAGGGTTTAAATTAAAATTTAATCCGATCATATGGATCTATTTATACATCTCTTATATATTATAACCAAGTTTTGCTACCCTTATCATTGACTAATATGTCTTAAAGATGAATCTACTTTTGTTACCCTTATCATTGACTAATCTGTGTTAAAGATGAATCCACTTAAAGGAATCAAAAGGTCCATAAAATGAACTACACTGTGTAAAATCCTAAAGACAACTCGAAAACTCACACCACATTCCATAAATCTAATAGTTATGGTAAAGAAAATAAATTGTAACAATTATTTAGAAAAATTTGTATTTACTTTCATTTTGAAGTTTCAAATGAAATAAAATAAATTAAAAATAAATATAATATTTAATTTATTGTATTAGTTTTTATGGAGGAAATATTGTCACCTACATAACATTAAAAAAAAAATATTTAAATTAAAAAATTAAAAAAATATAATTGAATTTTAAAATAAATAAATTTATATTTATATTTATATTTATTTACTCTAAAGCTTACTTGCATTTTTTATTATAAAACACACACATATATGGATCTAAACTAGTTTAAATATTCACATGACACTAACACTTATTTACATAAATCTTTATTTATTTTTATAAATTTGAAATGAAATAATTTTTTTTATAAATTATTATTTATTTCGAAAATTTGAAATAAAATTAAAAAAAAATGAAAAATAGATAATAATTTGATGAGATTTTATTTTATAGTCACATGTATGACATAAGTGTAACACTAATGCGAGGAGATTTGGAAATCTCATGTTTTTTTAGAGAACACTAAGGAGAGGAGGGGCTAGGGTTCAAGGTGGCTACCTTACAAGATGTTAGACGGCTCTAAGGTTTCAATGTTATATGATGACATATTGGATTATACAAAGAGTTTCATCGATGGGACTAGTTGTTAGTTGAGGCATTTGAAACTTACACTATATGAGTTGTCATTAGTATGGAGGGATATGATTCATGGTTGTGGCATATGAAATTTATATGTGTTGTCATATAGTATGGATGAAATTTATATGTGTTGTCATATAGTATGGAGGGGTAGGATTGATGGTGGTGGAGAATCACTTAATGAGACAAGTTTGAAGGAGAGAGAGGTTCTTACAATTTTTTTTTTTATGGTTCTTTAGTGATGGTAATGGTGTACTCCATCAACTTTTTTTTTAATTGTTATTCCTACTTTTCATAATGTTTCTTTATGAATATTTTTTCTCCAAATGTATAAAAGATAGAGTTGAGATATAGGAGTGTTCTAGATATGTTTTTTTATGGAAAAGATAGAGTTTTCCAATATAGGGAGGAAACTTCCAAATCTTGAACATATGGTTAGTTAAAAAGAACCCACCTTATCTTTCTTGTGAAGAAGATAGAGTTGGGATACAAGAGTGTTTTATATATGTTTTTTTATGTAAAAGATAAAGTTGAGATATAAAAGGGAAATTTCCAAATCTTGATGAAACAAGGTTAGTTAAAAATAATCTACCTTGTACTTGTTTTCGAAATAAAAAGCTTAACGAAAATGTTTTTTTCCTTGTTGAGAATGGGTTTTGAAGGGGAATGGTACAACATCAAAATCCAAAAATTCAAATAGTTATAGCCCTATAGAGAGACCATAGTCCTCTTTTAAGTGATGAGGAGTATATGAGGGTTCATTCATCGAGTTATTCCTTAGACGTATATTTATTGGATATGAAGTTGTTGAACAAGGGGTAGAAGTTGGACTAGGTTCAAATGAGGTCATTATCTTTTCTACATCTCGAAGGGGCTAAACGTTTACAATATTTACGCCAAAAGGCATACACCTATTGACAACGAGCACAATTAATCACCTTTTAATTTAAAATTCTAATCTGATGGCTAACAATTGAAGATGCTGGCATATTCTTAGTCGTCCTCCCAAATCAATGAATGTGATTTCCTCTTCATAACTTCCTTGTATTTTTTAATGCATCCATTAACCTGTTTACCTTTTAACATTTACCTAATCATATTAAGAAATTACTGTAGCACTATATGATTGCCACGTTTAAATGATTAAACTTTGGATTTAGCACCTAGCTACGCTCATTTCATTTTCTGGTTGTGCGTTTTATCAGCCATTGTGGCTGTGCTAGTTAATATTTAAATGGCATAGAAAACAAAAAGAAAGGATATTTTGGTGGGTAAGCAACGTCCTATTTTCTGTCACCCACTATTTTCATTTCTCAAAAAATGGATTCCTTATTTTAGTTTTTTCTTTATGTCAACAATAAGTTTTAGAGAACAAATAAATATATTTCAGAGAGATTTTCTAGATTGTGAAGATCTCTATGAAATTATTCATCATAGAAATCTCAAAACCAAAATATATTATATTTTATTGAAAGTTTTGAAAGATTTGTATTAGGTTTGAATCTTTATTTTAATTAAGATAGTGCTAAGAAATATAATAATAATAATCTATTTTTAAAGTGATGGTTAGGAATTTTCTTCACACAGTCACCCATACCAACAAAGCTGATCCTCACGCCTAAATATGGTGGTATAATCCCTGGCAAGGTAGAGGTGTAAGGATGACCAGATTTTCTCCAGAACATATCTTAAGAGCAAGCAAAAGGGCATTTGTTTCCAGATTATACTTTCCTCTGTCCACATAATTTCTCAAGAAAAGATAACCGATGTATGAAATATCCTCTCTTAGAAATCGAATTTTTTCTTGAGCTGGTACCCATATGCTCAATTTTAATGACGACGACCAAGATCTGGAAGAAGATGCGACTTTACCCACATAACCTACAAATGTACCTATCTAGTGAACTCTTCTTGCGCTTGATGATGTCCTGCTGTCATTTTGACATTTGGATGAAAGAATTCAATGGTCCTTAGCTAGCACTCAACATTTGAAACTACACTCTTTCTTTGACAACTGCTTGCAATGAAGTCCACTAGAGGTAGGAATAGAAGAACACTTGGACTCCTGTTTTTACACTTGGTGATGCTGGGCACTGCTTCCTCATGACTTGGCTTGCTGACAATGCTTTTTTCCTATGCGCTGTCGACTATTGCCTTAATACCTTGGCGGTCTCGGGTGCTTAATATGAGCACCATTCCTCGACTTCTAATAGGCGTTTGATACCTATGTGTGGGATCCGTTGGCACTTGGCATTCCTCGTGGTTGCATATGTTTCAAAACATCATTAACGTGTGGACATAGCACTGGCATCAACTGCATTTCTTTTTGTATGTAGAGGGGATATCCCACATGCATAGGCACAAACCTAATCCACAAGTTTATATTAACAACTATTTGCTGGTATACCCTATACGTTGTCCAATTATACCCCTCTCCTTAGTCTCTTGGGTGCTGGGATTTGGTGCTAAACTTTGATATGTTGCGACTTATGTTGTGTGGCCGATAGTTGATGGACTTAGGTGCTTATCTTGTGGACTTGGATATTTCATATGCAAAAAATATGGTTGGTCAAAGTTTGATTCAACTAGGGAAAAAGTCAACAGGGTCAAATGTGACATGTGTCACCACTGCAAGGGTGACACGTGGCATGACAGTACACGTCGTACAATGCTAATGTAGGAGACCTTACATGGCGACATGGGGCAGGTAGGTGACGTGGCATGTATAGTTGGCAAAGTGACTTGGTAGTCCAAGCAAACTAGTTATGTGTTGACATGTGGCAAGGGATAGACCAATGGGAGGTCGCCACGTCAAATGTGACATGTGTCACCACTGCAAGGGTGACATGTGGCATGACCATACACGTCATACAATGCTGATGTAGGAGACCTTACATGGCAACAAGAGGTAGGTAGGTGACATGGCATGTATAGTTGGCAAAGTGACTTGGTAGTCCAAGTAGACCAGTTATGTGTTGACATGTGGCAAGGGATAGACCAATGGGAAGCTGCCACGTGGCAACCTCCCATTGGACAATTATGGTTTATGTATATCAAAAGTTTATGAGAGTTGATAAGAGTCAAACCCGCAACCTCCCATAACCTTACCCAAGTGCCTTTACCAATAGACCACACAATGAGACTTAATATACATATGGTCTCATATATATTTAAGGTCATGTAAAAGTTTGAATGTTGATAAAAGGGGCCGAGGGCCTAATCCCTCGACCCATATCACATGCAATATAATATAACCATGGGTCATAGATTTGCGGGGGTGTAAAACATATACCATATATAGTTTATGGTTATAGCCATATATACACCAATAAATATAACCAAGACACAAAACAAACATAGGTCGATGGAGTTTGATCCACTGACCTACCATCCAACAAACCAACGATTTAACCATTGCACCATGGGCGCTACATGTTACAAAGATTATGATGAATTTGGTTTTAAGTTGCTAACTATTCCACGTGGAGGTTCAGACCTAGGCCTATATAGGGGTCCACAGTCCAAGACCAACACACATACCAATGAAGGAACGAATTCCAAGGTTGACACAAATCCCAAGGATGTACAAACACATAGATTTGCATGCAAGAAGAGAAGCCATGTATGGTATTGTCTCGATATGCATGCCATGAGGTATATTGATTAAATATAGGCATGTTTATACTCTTTTTTCTCGTTTTTCCGAGAGGAGTTCAATGGTGATGTTATTTGTGTGCTAAGAGGTCATTTGTAAAAGTCTTAGTCTAGGTTTCCCTTAATGAGCGCCATAGTGTATTTTTTGGAGTGTAAAGAGGGTAAAATTGAGCCAGTTTAGAATAGGGTCGACTTTATACTCATTTTTCTGAGAATTTAGCAAGGAATTCAATGGTAAACTCCTTATCTGATTTTGAGTGGTGGAATTAAAGAGAGTTCATAAAATTGGTTTTTGAAAGTCCATATTGTAATGTAATTTGATATTTTGAAATAAAGAAGAGTAGTCTTACTGTCTAGAGAGGACTTGAAGATGAAGTAAATATATGTCATCGATATGTGTAATTTGAGTTCTTTTATTTTCTACTATGTCATCTCATAAATCTTCAAATTAATTATCATCTTATGAGTTTTTGGATAAGAATCACAACATCATTTTTCTGCAAATCACCTCAATATGATCAAGAATTAATTTTGAATCAAGTTAGATGTAATATGTATATTTTAAAGGAATAAGTGGTATCTAAGGATTTTTGAATCACTACATTAGTCAATAGATGCAGATGAATTCCATGTTAGTGCCACGCCATATCAGATACCAGATCATAGTAGTGGTTGAAGTGCAATGTTAAAGTTACACAGGCCCGATGGCCTAGTAGCCCTGGTGGCTGGAACAAAGAGCGAAAAGGTTCCATAACTAGATCGGGGAAGATCATGTGAAAACGTAGTGTGGAATCCCTAAGCGCTCAATGGTCGATGCCACGACAAAAACTACATTAGAACCACATGACATGACATGTACTTATGCTGTGTTAGCATGGTGTACGAACAAGAGATGGAGGAAGTGATGATGTCATAGTCATGTACCAGTGCCACATCATCCAGTACACGTGGGAAGGTTCCACATGGAGACTACATCATCTGCCACGTCATATAGGATATTAGAAGAACATGGAATCCGTGCAATGCTGAAGTTATGAGGGGCCGATGGACTGATACCCTAGTGGGCTGATCACCTGATGAAACGGTTTTGTAAGTAAGTTTCCATATCGAAAGATCAGAGGATTGTTGTAGTGTTAAAATCCTAGGGGGTTGGTGGGCCGATACCCTGGTGGTTTGGTGGTCAGAACATGGAGCGTAAACAAGGTTCCAAACTGGACCAAAGTGAAAGGCTGAGGGAGAAGCATTGGAGGATTGGTGGCTCAGTATCCCAATGAGATCGATGGCATATCAGAACGAGAGAAACAATTTGAAGGTGAAAATTTTTGAAAGGCCTAGGTGCGCGATGACCTGGTAGGCCCGATTGTCCCAATATCTGAGAACTAGATTAATTGACGGTCGAGATCTAGTCAAGGAGTGATGAGAAAGTCAATGAGAATTGAAGCTATGTTGTGAGTATTAATGGCCATTGAGTAGATCAACGATCACGATTCAATTCCATGAACGATCCAACGACTGCAATGCAATCAAGGTTAAAATCTTGAGTTTGAAGTTTCAGGGGCCTAGTAGGTCAGTCACCTGATGGTCCTAGAGATGTGGTGTATGTTGATTGATTTTGGGAGAGGTTCCATATTGGTACCTCGGTGATTTTTTGAAACCTTGGTGTGTTTCAATGATACGATACCCAAGAACCAAGGGTCTTGATTTGCAATGAATTGGAAAAATTAGATCGATGGTCGATATTGACTCTAAGGACTGATCTGATGGCTGATGTAATTTGTGAGCCAATCACACATGAAGCCAGAAGAGACTAAGATCAGTTTTGAAGGTTTTTGCAACTCGGTTTTAAAGAAGACTCGAAGGATTTAGAGCTGACCTCTTGAGCATGAATTGTTTTTGGTGTGTGGAAATTTTTTTGGTGTATGAGCTCATATATAAATAACGATTCCCTTATCATTTTGAGAGGGAAGTGTGAGATTTGAGTGAAGGAAGAGTGATAAGTTATGAGATCGCAGAATCGAGAGAGGAATAATGTGAATGTGAGATTTAAGTTGTTGTGAGTGTGGAAGAGAAGATGAAGATTAGAGGTTTTCAAGTCTCAAAGAATGTAAGAAATAGGAATGTAATCATCTAAGGGTTGTTGGGAGGTGCAAGGTCAAAGGAACATATGAAGTCATGTAGATTGTGAACTGGTGGAGAGTGTTGTGACAACAAAGACAAAGCAATAGATTTGTGTAGGTGAAGGCTTGAAGTAAAGCATGATTTGATATTGTTGATAGTTTGAGTAGATTAGTTTCTCCAGTAAGTTGGTTCCTAGTACATCTTGATGAGTTGGTGGTAAGATAAGGGGATTGGTGTCTCCTATAGGTTGGTGCCTGCAAATATAACAACTCTAGGTTGATGCCTACACACATTGTTGATTTGGTGCTCAATTGAGAAGATCGGTGTCTCCTGCAGATTGGTTCCTGCAAATATTGTAACAATAGGTTGGTGCCTACATGATTTTATAAAGAAAAGTTATGTGGTTTTATCCCTATAATATTTCCATTTTAAATCTCTGTGTATAGTGGATTGTATGTTTGTGTATACATTTCTTATTAATTGCTTATGATTGGTGAAGTAATAAATTGATAAATATTGTAAGAAAACAAAAATAAGTCTTATACTAATTCACTCCCCCTTTAAGTATAAGTATGTGTGCCAACATTAGGTTGCTAGTTGTATTATAGTTTTGATTATCTTGTGGTAGACTAGTTCAAACTAACACAAAGAGTAGGGATTTAGCAATATTATAATCTATGTAATTTTTAAAGGCAGTGATTAAGAAGCGAGTTCATTTTTTCTAACAATGTTCTACAAGGTTCCAAAACTCCCTTGGGTAGGACCCGATCAAGGGGATATCACACGATCCCTTTTGCTTCTTTTTCCATTTCTATTTTTGTTAACTAGTTGCTTTCATTCCTATAGACCTGCATTAATTTACATTCCTAGAATTTTAGTGTTATCACCATTTTAAATTTGATACATTTCTTGTTATTTCTATTCCTTTCAAGAACAATAATCAAAGTTGTGGGAAGTAAGCCTTGTAAATCTTTATGAGTGGAATGATTGCTACTTTCTATGTTTCATAATTTCAATATATAAACAATAACTATTTGTTTTTATATATTCCCTCTATGTTTCAATCTACCTTCCAACAACTTGCAAGAAGAGACGACAATTGGAACCTAAGCTATCTAAGCTAGAGTTAGAGTGGTTTAAATTGGTGATCCGTAGTTCATTATTTATAATTAAAATAGAACATTATGACTTTTTGGTACTTCATTTTTAGTAGTTTAGACCTCTGTAGTTTTGAACATATAGTTCTTGGAACCTTGTAAGTTTGCATGATCCTTGGATGATAATTAAAGTGATCCATAGAGTTGGGTATTCTATTCCTATAACTTTTTTGCCCAACAATCTCTATACCTTTACCTCAATCACTTATCCCTTCTTTACCACTTGCTTAAAAACAATAGTGAACATACTATCTACATTTATTGTTAACCCTCCAATCTTGTTATTTTTTCCCATCATATTTGGATAAAATTTTGGTATTTGTTTGTGATTTAATAAGTATATGTTAGCATAATTACAAATAAGCACATTATTGTTGGGTATGTGTTATTTTCTTTGCAAGAAAATACTTAGTATATGTGTTGCATCAGGAGAATGGGGGGGGCACAAGGGGGAGGAGCCCTCAAATTTTGTTTTGATGGTTTGGTTTTTTGGCACATGGTTTTCTAATTCCATCTACGAAATTAAGGTTGTTGACTAATCCAAATCAATGGATTAGGGGTTTTTGATGCCACATGATCCTATATATATTTTATGGCAAACAATGAAGATATACTATGAATAAAGAATTATAGATGTGGCTCTAAATATCTTGCTAGTTTTTCCCATTTTGGGTTTAGGAAAACCAAGATCTAGCTTAAATCTATCATGAAATTTTTGCTCAAGTTCCATGGTCAATTATGAGCTTTTTCCAACTCACTATGAACTTTCTTTCAATTATGAGCTTTTTCCAACTCATTATGAACTTTCTTTCAATTATGAATTTTTTCTCAATTATAAAATAATTCTCATTTCATAATTATGAAATTGTGACAAAATAATTATTTCCTTGTGAAATAATTATGAGATTTTTACTCAATTATATAATTCTAACCTCATAACATCTAATAACATGTTTGCAAAACCTATAATTGCAAATACAAGTATAACATTGTTTTACATTTTTGAAAACATAATTTGGTTAGAGTTATGAACTTCATAGAATGTTGTGAAGAGTCAAGTTCGTGTAACGTCATCAGGAGTCCAAGAGACCTTGGAAGATGAATTCAATGGTCAAATATATATCATATCGTTAATAAAATTCTCTTCACGCCTTTTCTAATATTGTGTGTCTAACAGTGGTATCAAAGCAGTCTTGGTTCTTACGCCTGATTTGATCTTGGATAGTTATCCTTTCCTTCTGTCTCCCATTCTCATGAAAAAACATCTCTGCCATTCTTACAAGTCTGGGCGCACACTTTATGTGTCAGACGTATCCAAAAACGCCTCCTAGTTTTCCTGCCAGTACGCCTGCCTTCTTTGGTTGAGTGCCATTTCTGAAACTAATGTCCTCTAAGTTATTATACCATATGCATCACTTGGAATTTCTATCATTCCTCAATGTTATTCACGCTATACTTTCCATATGTCGTTAGTGTATAATTTTTCTTCCCGTTGGTGCATCTGCAAAATAATTCTTCCTCAATGCCTGCTTGCTCCTTTGGTCGATTCCTTTGCCCATTTTATTTCATGACTGTTGGAGTCATTCCAGTATGCATTTGCATGATTCATATTTCCCTCACGTTCCTCTTTCACTACATGAAACCCTAATATGCATTCGCAAAATTGTAACTGGTATTTTATCACGAACCCATGACCAAAATATTTTACTGTGGTCATGAGATTTTCCGTTGAAAAACAATGAGGGTTTGGTATTGCGATGGATTCAATGTAATAAATCCAGACAGAAATCATGTGCATAAGAAATCCAGATAGAAATTAGTTTATGTTGTCTCCTTTCCAGCTGCACCAACTGCTTTCTCACCATCCCGCAATTCCCCTCATTCCTTCCTCTGGCCATCTTGTTTACAAGCATTGAAAAATTTATGAGCTTCCAATGGAGAGTGTCTACACGCAGAGACCCTTCAACATTTGTTATCTGATTATAACAACAAGAAATGGAGAGGATGAGAAGTGAAGAAGAAGAAACCATTGAGTGGGGAGTAAGAATAATCTATTGATAATCAACCTCGACAGAGAGACTTTTGATGATTTTCTGTTGATAATCAAGGAAGGCATCCTCAAAGTGAAGGCCAAGCAAGAGACACACATCTCAAGGAGGGTGGGATTCGAACTGTTGCCACTAGGAAGCGCTGTAATGTCTTGAGTGTGTTAAAAAATAACGTTGTCTCGATGGGCATGATACGAGTGTCATTGTTGCATCCGGGTGCATTGGGGCCTTAAAAGATGTTGTAGCCATAAAACTAATACGATTGGCACAATTGGGAACTGCAAGAAACCACATATTTGGGTTCCAGTTTCTCACCATGAAAGGCCCACAGATGAAGGCATATATCGCTTTGTCCTTTCTCTAGTTTGCGTTGCAATCCTAAGAATATTTCTACAACATTACGACTAAAGGACCACATATCAATGGAAGTAGTATATGGATGCCCAATAAGAACTTCTAGAGATCTATATAAACCACTCTGTATATAACAGTAAACTATTCGGTTCTCCATACAAGTTGACCTAAAATCAATCATTTTTATTTTTGCCAACTCGCGCCCCTTCCTCTCTCTTAGAGGTATTGAATCTAGGGATATTTGCAGGCCCAACTAATGTCTAAATTAGATGAGCTATTGGGGCTTTTTTGGCCTAACTGCAGGCGCCCTCTAGTTCCAATTACAAGAACCACTGCTCTCTCTATCTCTCTGAAATTCATTTTTGTTGGTGTTCATTGGCTTTTCCATTGGAGTTTAGTTTTATATTCTTTGATTTATGAAGTTTACGGAGGACAAGGTTGCCCCAGGGAACTATACCAACACCCTATTATGCAGATTCGAAACATTGATGACACATTCAAAATCAATCACACATTTGTTCGAGAAGGATCCATCCATGTATATGCACCTGCATGTTGATGTGGAACGCTTGGACAAGCCTCACCTCTAGTGTTGCACATCCTGAATATTTATTAGCTCAACTCCATAATCCAGGTATACTTGCAAATAATATTTTTTAGGTTACTCATACTTTTTGAAATTAAATCTTGTAAATGGGTGCATTTTCTAGCTGACACCCTTCATTTTCTGAGTTTGCATAGTAGAGTTTGATTGTAAAGTCTAGGTGGAGTTGCGGGAAACCCTGTGAGGTCTAATTTTTCTCTTAATATGGCTCGAGTTGAGGAATTGTTAGAGTTATTGAACACTCTATTCTGTCTTTTGTGGACAATACAATCACCATTGACAAAAAAACTCCGCAATCTATTGTGACTTGCTTGCAAGTTTCGTAAGACAAAGTAGTAGTACTTCAAACTTAGACTCGAATTCTTCACGATGCACTTGAGCAAAAGAATATTCGACAACATTGTGAACTAGTCCTTGTTCAGAACCCTATTTTCGAAGATGATGAAGATGATGATGTTGATTCAAACCAACAACTAGCACAGAAGGAACTCAGTCATCCAACTCCAAATTCAAGTACAGATAAAGTTCAACTTACAAGTGGATCAGTAGGCCTTGGGAATAAATCAGGTACACCAAGCACAAAACCAATATCAGATATGAAAATGATGTCCTCTTTCATAATCCAGATTACATCAAACTGATCCATTTTCATAGTGCTGGATTACTTCAAGAAAGTTCAGATTCACCTAATCTAGTTCAAGAGCATCTTTAAATATGCCAACATTGTCAACGAGTTGGTCATGTTGAAGATCAATGCTTCGATCTTCATCATTGTGATCATTGTGGAAAACACAATCATCCTTCAAACAAATGTTCCTGTAGCGAAAAATCTACAAGAGTAAAGAACGATTATGGGTTGATCCCTTCTTGGTGATGGTCATCAATAGCCAAGAAGATAGCTCAGTCATACCGTAGAACTTTCACTTGAGTATTGACACATCTCACAGTGGATATATTTCCATCTTGTCACCTTGTCCCCGACAGGGGGAACACCATCAACGATTGAAATTCATGCTTCAAGTTTCGAAGTCCCATTAATCGAGAAGTAACAAGTGAACATGATTGGTTTGTGGTTTTCCTTAAATTACCACTTAGCATAAGACCTTCAACTTTTGCTAGACAATGATTTGTGGTTTTCCTTAAACCTCCACTTAGTAGAATATTTTCAACTTCTACTACATAAAACAATTTATGTTCATCTTTAAACCAACATTCGAGAGAAATTCCAATTAGAATAAGACACTAGCTTCCAACTTGTAGCTAACTCAGGAAATGTTCCGAGAACCATTGAGCCTAGATCAGGGTTCCATAGTTTGTGGTCATCCTTAAACCACCAGATTGGTTTGTGGTCTTCCTTAAACCACCATCACCATTTAGTAGAAGACATCAAATTATGCTAGCCATTTGGTTTGTGGTCATCCTAAAACCACCAGATTTAGAGAGCACATTCAGCCATCAACAACTGCACACTTCCAGATTTTAGCCACCCACTTTTAGATACCAGCTCTCACCTTGGACTCACATACACCCCTTCAGATTAAAGGGGGAATGTTGGAAACATAATCCGTTAAGGTTATGAACTTCATGGAATGCGAAGAGTCAAGTTCGTGTAACGTCACCGGGAGTCCAAGATACTTTGGAAGATGAATCCAATGGTCAAATCAAATTACCCACCNATTATTCACTTACTTTATATATATATATATATATATATATATATATATATATATATATATACTCAAACTTTTGAGAAGGTCACTAAATTGTCTCTTTATTATAACACATTTATTGCTTTTTTATTTATTTATTTCAAATTTATTGTATTAAACAATAATACATTTGTGGATAATATTTTATTTCACTCTTATGAAATGTGATTTTTGATATCATTCATAACATCTTAAACATTTTTTTATCAATACTATATCATCAACATTGAGTTTATGGTATAGTAATTGAGATAAATAGAGATGAAAGACATTAAGTAAATTATTATTATGTTATTTTCTATATAATAATACGATAGTTTGCAGAAGGGAGACCAGATAAAACTTGATTAAGCCTATTTTGTATCTAGCTTTCGTATAAAAGAAAGTGTGGAATATGTTGTAAGTGTGCTTTTGAAGACATTTCCTAATTATATTATTGTTATTAACAACCATAATCTATGTCAATTGGTATTAGAATTGGTGTTCCTAGCCTTAACACCCATGCAAGAAAGAGAGCTTAGTCCACTCCAAATTAGTCTTCGTGGCCATGTTCGAATAGGTTCAACTTCCTCCATAACAATTTTACAGCACAACTACTTAGATTTGTGGCTTGGGGGTTTCTCTACATGTAGCTAGCTTGGTATTTCTAACCGGATCTAGAAACTACACACAAACCACCCTACAAAAAATTATTGTATCAGTATGATACATCTCCAGATTGATATACTTTGTACACTAGTGACATCTAGTTGGTTTGAAGCCTTCATTGCTTCATCAATTTTAACAATTTGAATTCACTTTCTATCATATGCACATGCTCGGGTTGAATATTCCTAGGCATTTGATGCTTCTATTTAGAAGGTGATTCAAGCAACACACAATTTTTTGGATTACATACACCTTGAATACTTGGAACCTATTGACACTTCTTGTAGAAATAGCCATCCTAATTTGCAATGAAGTAAAAAGGATAGGTTGGGTAATATAGAAATTTACGTGTACTTTATTCAGATGTTTGTTAAAGTGATAAATAGGTGTCCTAGTTGCAATGTTAAGCACATAATTGTGGAGATAAAATACAAAATAGTTCCATCCATGTTTGTGCCTATATCGACAATTCCATGAGAAATAACACTCCATCTCAAGTTTAATCCTATGTCAGAGAAAAATGAATATTTAGTGATTTGACATGATGTTATGACTACCACTTCAACCCCACAAATATTTAGAGCAACAATAGATGAGATAAACTTTCATTTCCTTCAAAACTCCTTGCTCCAGTATCAATGGGTCCATAAGATCACCTTGAAGATTCTTCATGACATTTTGGGTTGGTCTATTTTGCCCTAGTAGCAGATAGGTTGAATTGATTAATAGATCTAATCGCTCTTTAGGGTTTGACATGAAGAACTAAAGAAACTAATGGGTTCATAGCACAAATATCTAAACCTTGGTTCTAGAAGCTATGATTTAGTACGTACATCTGGAGAGATATACCATTAAATAGAAAAACATAGAGAAATATAGTTTATTTTGAATCGGTTGTCTTCAAGTCTAAGATAATAGTTCTCCAATTCTTCCATTCCCTCAATAGAAAATACAATCTTGTTCCTGCATGTAATCACATAGTTCCTCATAACATGAATTATAATGAATACATTTCCATCATAGATTTGTATATTAAGCTTTTCCACAACAAAAATATTTTTCTAACAAAAATAACACGTTCTCTACACTTTGGTCAATTGATTGGAAGACAAGAAGGTCAACATCTCCAAACCAATGCCTTCTTTTCCTATTTTTGTATCCTACAATGACTCTTCCTTAGCTTACAATCTCATTTAATGGAAAACAAGTTGATACTTAAATTAGGGTGTTCTCCACTTCTTTTAAGCTTAAAATTTACCTACCTAAATAGGGAAAGGTTACCATCATTACCTATCATGACCTCTAGAGTGTGGCTACCAAGTGCTAGGAAAATGCTCATCACATTTGGGTCAAATATGTTTCTCTTTGTGTTGAACTTAGTGAGGAGTTTTTTCAATCAATTTCTCACTCTATCCCCTTGACTATAGTGAAGGTCTTTGGTTTAGATGGTTTCAACTTTAATAGTTTTCTATATAGCCAATATAACAATACAATGAAGTATTGTTTAATATTCAAGTGAAACTCTTCATTTATGACCCTAAATATGTACTTATCATTAAGTTTGATTTTGGTTTATTACCTCATATATGCAATGAAGTAGCCATGGTATCTATTTCATCTTTATCTTTAGCATTTCAATGTGCTTTGGTAGAAAAATGTAAGTTGGGAAATTTCCTTTTTTCTCTCCATTCCCCTTATTGATTTTATCTTAGAGTTTCCCACTGACCCATGGCTTTACTAACTCCTTCCTCCTCACCCCCACCCACTTGATAACATTGCAATTTTCACAAGGCCACTACTCACAATATTGCGAATTGTCTCAGCCTCCAATCTTGGTTCTCCCTCAAGATGTTGTTTTTAAAACCCTAATACATACCCTTTTTTGTGCCCCTTGATGACAATATTCACATTGGAAATCCTATCAAACCCAACCCATAACTCATTCTTTTGAAAAAATATTATAACCCTTTTGATTCCAAGTTGTTATTTACTCATAATGGCCATGTCAATGATCACTTAGCCATGCTAATTCTTGACAATAGTAGTGAAATGAACCTTGTTTCTAATACCCTTTTCAAATACATGGTTCTTCTCATAGCCCCTCATCCCCACACTCACTGTCATGGCTGGGAAAATGGAGGCAACCAATCCTTAGTTATTTCTCATAAATGTGTAATTACTTTTGCTATTGATCCACGTTTCAAAGATACTGTTGTCGATGATGTAACCCACATAAATTGTGCAAAACTTATGTTGGGTAACCCATACAAGTTTGGTTTCTTTTTCCAATATGGCACTTGTACTAACTATTACACACTCACCAAAAATGACTGCAAATATCATTTTCACTCATCGAAAAAATCTTAGCTATCCCATCCCTCCTAAAATAATGTTTAAAAGAAGGTGGATCTCCATAAGTTTCTCGACCAAGAGTATTTAGTGATTTCTGGTACAATTGTTTTGACAAATAGTTTGTCACAACCTCTAGAACCCCACTATATCACATCTTTCCTTGTTGTTGTAGGTTGATTACTGTGTGAGATTATTATCAAACACTTTGTTGGCATAACTCAACCCGTTATAACCTTGGACTGCTGTTAATATATGCTTGAGTGTTTGTGGGTTTGTGTTTAATGTGTTTCTTTGGGTGAACAAATGAGATTATAGATGCAGACTAGACAATGAATAACATTATAACAACAATAGAACTTTGATTGTAATTTTACCAAACAATACTTGCACACCAAAAATAAGTTATGTTTATTAAGCTACTGACCTTATTACAAAAGTTGGTAAAGATCTAAGATACCCATGAGAATAATTGCTATAGGGTACTGTAGAGTTGGGATGATTTTTCCCACGTTGATATATTTTCTACAGTATGTCTCTGCGATTTCTGAGATGAATGTTCTTGTAGTTGACTACCAAATTTGTCCACAAGGTCAACAATTAATACCCATAAGATAATATGGCTCGACTACAATAGAAATTGACCCCTTCCTCTAGCAAATGAGGTTTATCAACATAGAAAACGATGCAACAATAAAAAAAAATCGGTTCTGGAAATAAAGTCAACCCCAAACAATAGTATTCTCAGTCCATTGCTGAAGTAATGCGCCTAACAAGCAAGTATCACTGTCCAACCTCAAAGGAAAGTGCCCAACCTCAATGAAATGCACCCCGAAAGGGGATATATCAGTTCTTCAGTAAACTCGACCTCCAACTGAGAAGATACACCCCCAAGGGAGTATCTCGATCCCCAAAAGAAAGCAAATGCAACCAAAACTTAGCTCGACGATCTAAAACAAGATCACAACCTCCTCAATAGAACTCGACCCTCATATAAGCAAACCTCAACCACCAAGTGAGAAAACTTAGCTGCTAAAAGATAAACTCTGAAACAATGAATCACAATGAAAATATCTGAGTGATATTCCCTCCATGACTAGCTAGGGTGGATGGTCTCACCACCAGAACCAATCTCTCTCTAGGGTTTTTCGTCCTAAGAGCCAAAATCCAAAAGAGCTCCTGAATTTCAATTTTAGAAAGTAACAATGCATAATGAGAGAGGGCGTCATCATTCCTCTTTGATTTCCTCATTCACCCTTTTGATGACCCTTTCACCCTTTTACACTTAAGTGAATTTTTAATTTAACTTTAGTAAAATCACTTTATTAATTTATTAACCCTTTTACTCCAAAAATTGATTTATTTGACTTTAAAGCATTTTTGGGTGCTGGAAGTCACTTTTTATCGTCTCCACCATTTAGATCTCTTCATCCTGGTTCCAATGAACTATTACACCAAGGTACCCCTCTTAGATAAATTATTAAAATGAAAACCTTAATGAATTCCATTAAATTATGCTCAATAATACTCCCAAATTACGGGAACGGCCAAAATGCAATGGAATCGAAATATGGCTATGTAGGAATGATCCCGATGATGAAAGATGATAAGTGGACTTATGAGAGCATCATATAAATACTTCAAACTACTTGAGCTCATTGTTAACCTCAATTTTCCCCTCATTGTTAACCTCAATTTACCCCTCTGCTCACCTCCAACTGCAATGGCAGGGGAATCCAAAAATGGGGACATTTCATTCATGAAACCAAATATGATACTATTCATCCATTACCAGACTCTCTAACAAGGTAAAAGAATGTGCATTCTCATTGCTACCCTTGTTGACAACTAAGCATCCTCCTCGATGTTTTTCACAAGACAACATCTGCTCTTCTTTTTTTGGGGTTCATTTTAGAACATAACCATGGGGATCAACTTATAAAAATCAAGTTCAATATCAAAAAATACAGACAAGGAAAAAATTTGTTGTTCGTGTTCCTTCAACACCTAGAGGTGTTGTACAACCTAATAATACTAACTTGTAAAGTTATTTGGATGGGAAAACACATATTGCCATAAATAGAAGGAGATTTCAACTCGAAGACTATGCAATCTAATGGGAGCAACCTTTAGAATTAATGAAACCAAGTGTCTAGGAAAAAAAGGTAGCAACATTAGATGGAAAATCTAAGGGATCATTGTCCACATACACATCCTTGGATCTTGTGAATATCACATCATTTTCATATACAACATCTCAAAATCTATCAAATCCCAACATAAATGTACTACTACCATATTAATGTTAACAAGGACTTCAACACTACTTGCATTAATTATGCGTCCTTTTCCTACACACCTTGTTCCATAATATTGTTAAATACATAATATTTTAAAAAAATATGCATATTAAAAAAATACAATTGAATTTTAGAGTAAATAAATTATTTAAATTTATTTACTCTAAAACTCAAAATGAATTATATATATATAAACTAGTTTAAAAACTAACATGTTAATAACATTTATTTACATAAATTTTTATTTATTTTTATTAATTTAAAATGAAATTAAAATAATAACTTAATAAATTATTATTTATTTTTCAAAATTTAAAATAAAATTTTAAAAAATAAAAAATAGATAATAATTTGATGAGATTTTATTTTATAGTCACATGTATGACCTAGGTGTAACACTAGATGGGAGGAGATTTGGAAATTTAAAGTGTTTTAGAGAACACTAAGGAGAGGAGGGGCTAGGGTTCGTGGCTACATTACATGATGTTAGAGGTCTCTAAGTTTTCAAGCAAGTTACAATATGTTATATGATGACATATTGGATTATACAAAGAGTTTCATAGATGAGTCTAGTTTTTAGTTGAGGCATTTGAAATTTACATTATATGAGTTGTCATTAGTATGGAGGGGTATGATTGATGGTTGTGGCATATGAAATTTACATTATATGTGTGTTGTCATTTAGTATGGAGAGGCAGGATTGATGGTTGCGGAGAATCACTTAATGAGATCAATAATTTGTTCTCCAAAAGTGTAGAAGAAAGCACTGGGTGAAGAAGACCTACTGGTAAAGTAAATGGGGCCACTAGGAGAGAGTGAGACTCTAAGTATTAAGAATGTTCTATATATGTTTCTTGAGTTGTGATGCAAGAGTATTCTAGATATGTTTCTTGTGGAAAAGATAGAGTTTCCCAATATAGAGAGGAAACATCCAAATCTTGAACACATGGTTAGTTGAAAAGCACCCACCTTATGTTTCTTGTGAAGAAGATAGAATTAAGATATATGAGTGTTTTATATATGTTTTTTTTTGTGGAAAAGATAAAGTTGAGATATAAAAAGGAAATTTCTAAATCTTGATTTCTGTCACCCATCATTTTCATTTCTCAAGAAATTGATTTTTAATTTTTTTTCTTTAATAGAGATTTTTTTGGGAAGATCTTTCTCAAATCTCAAAATAGTTAACAAAATATATTCTATTTCACTAAAATAAAAGTTTTCTATTAGGTTTAAATATTTGTTTTAATTAAGGTAGTGCTAAGAAATATAATAACAATAATCTATTTTTAAGGTCATATCTAGATTTGAACATATAACCTATGGGGAATGACATGTTTTTAAAATAAGAAATAAACTTCATTTTTGTGGTGAGAAAAAATGCAAACCTCATTATATTGAGATTAAATTTACAAAAATTAAAAAATTCAAATTTATACTTGAAAAGTTAGTTTTTCCTTTTTCATCTTAGAACTTCAATTGTTCCTGAAAATGAGTGAAATATCCAGTTAAAACTTTGGATGTTTCAAAACATCTCATACAATGTTTTCCCAAAAACTCAAGCTAATACAAAATAAATGTTTCAAAACATCTAGCAAAATGTTTTCCACAAAGCTCAAACTCATTCATACAGATTGAATGTAATTCACCATAAGATTTGGAATTTTTTTTTTTTGGAAACTGGATCCTCAAACAAAACATTTGTCAAACTGATCTAGACCTAATCTGTGATGATGGATCCTTAACCAAAATATTGGTTAAGTATTCGACTACCTCCTGAATATTTCGGCCGACGCAGCCGCCTGTCAGCTGCCTCCCGCCATATATCGTTCGATTCAAATATTTTCCCTTGATCTTGATCGTAGATTGCTCTCTTGCGCTTATCCGAAAGTATATCAGAAGCTTCTAAAATAAGTTTAAACGCCTCCTCCGCTCCTACTGATTGATTCTTATCCGGATGCACCATTAGCGCAATTCTTCTGTATTGTTTCTTAATCTCGTCATCTTCAGCAGCCGGATCAACTTGCAGAAGTCTGTAGTAGTCCATCTTTCCATTGGAATCCTTATGCTCAGCTGCGGCCAAGTGGACATCTAGAACGGAAATTAGTTGGTCAATCCCTTGCAGACGAGGATACAAACACCGGGCCTTCAATGCAAACTTCATGGCACCTGAAACATCGTGCCGAGTAGCAAACATTTCCTCTGAAATTTGCTTGGCTTTTGTTGCCTCCTCCCTGATGCACTCCATCACAATTGCTCTGCAGCTAAATGGTTCTCAAAACGACAGTATTTCTGAGACGTTAGATCCGCGTTTTTTAAATGTTGTTAGGTTTCCAACAGCCATATTTTATATATAGAATCTTTTCAGCGGAGGCATGAGCCGACATTAAACGGACATAGCCAGCTTGAAATGATGGACTAAAAACAGGCGTGCCAATGAATTTTTATGTGTTTAAACATGCAGGTTATATATTTATGTTATTTTTTTTCAATTTATCTATCCATTTTTTTTATCATTTTATTAAATATTACATAATTATAATTATATTTTACTGTGTTCATTGTTATTCTTGATAATTTTTTTTTTGTAATTATCTCACAAACAAAAAGTCTCATACATCAATTGTTATATGCTTGTAACCTTAAAATTAAATTATTATTATAATAATATGACATTGTTGCTAGCACATCCATTTTCCTTAGTGCAATTGCTCATCCAAACCATGAAAAGCATCTTCATGATAATTATTTTTTTCTTTTAATGAAAACAACACCAACAAAATTTGAAGAATAAGGTGTCATAATCATTACTACCTTTAGTAATCACATTCAAATTAAAAAAATATGCTTTATAACTATAAAAAGGTTGTATATATTTGGAAATTTTAGTCTCATCACAAAATGTTATAGGCTCACAATGTGTCATTGGAAAGACGTATCTCCTCTCCTCTACATCTTTTTATGTAAGAAATTAGGTGTTTTACAATTCAATCTGAAAGGAGATGTTGAGGGCTTAATGTTATGTTAAATAATGCTATATTAAAAACAATTAAAAAAAAGTTCAATGAAAAAAAATAACAATAATAAAAGTAAAGTTAGAGCTTAAAAAACAATAATAAAAATAAAATGAACTCAATTAAAAAAAAAACAATTACATATACTGTGTAAAAAATTAATACCTTAATAAATTTCTCTCTATACTTAATAAATATGGATTTAAGATAAATCTCTGCTAATGCTAATTCTAAGAAAGATTTACTATAACCATAAATTATAACAAGTGCTGCGGAGTCCTTGTCAGGTTGGGATGGGAGTAAATGTGAGGTAGTAGAGACACGTGGGTAGAAAGTTGAAGTAGATGTGGTTTGCATGCAGAACATAGTAAAGTAAATATATAGTTTTATACATATGAAATAAGTACTTTTATACATACGAAATATGTATTTGTATAAAGTATATATTTAGATTTATACATATGAAATTTGTACTTTTATAAAGTATGGAGAAGAGGTTTTATAGAGCATGCACGAAGCCCTCATTGCATACTTAGCCAGTTTTTGGATCGCGGGTTCTCGAGGTGGTGGGTTCAAAGTTGGGCCTCTTATGTTCCGTGGTCTACAAATAGGACCGACAGTTCTGCGATATACAAAATGACAGGTGGAGTGGCGGACTATAGAAATTTATCATAAATTAATAATGTTAGTTATACAATAGAATAGTAATAATGTCTGTTACATAGGTTCGTGGAGAAAAACACTAAAAAATTAGCATTGTCAAACTATTTTGCTTTAAAACTAAGGCTTTTCTTAACAAAAAAGATATAGCATTGCTGAATTGGTTTTCTTTGCACATGTTTTACAGAGCATGGATGAAGCGGTCATTCCATACTTAGCCAGTTTTTGGATCGCAGGTTCTCGGGCTGTCGGTTTCAAAAATGGGCCTCTGTTGTTCCGTGCCCTATACAAATTGACAAGCGGGCTTGCGAACTATACAAACTTATTATAAAATAAATAATGTATGTTACATATCTCTGGAAATTACATGAACATTTAAAACATCATTGTCGTTGAAGACCAAAATTAGCATAAAATAGGAATTTTACACCCAACAATTCTGTCATATACATGAGACAGTAATTTATAGAATATTATAACATTGTACGAAGATTTATACTAATTTGTATAATGCTATAAAACTTCATACATTTTGTACTGAAAAATTACGCAGTTGCGGGTTGGCGGAGTTTCGGGTTCACTCTTTTCATGTCCAGTGTGTTACGTGATATACATTTTGCACGAGAGACTTCGGTCATATACATTTTGTAGCGAACAATTCCTTGATATACATGACAAAGAGAAATTTATAGAATATTATAACATTGTATGGAGATTTAAAGTAATTTATTTAATGCTATAACATGTCTTAGTTAATGAATAATATAAACTATTTTTTAAATTTTATTCAATATTTTTTTTTATAAGTAAGATTGTATAAAAGTCTGTCAAAATGAAGGAGTACAAAGAATTTCCATGGTTTCAAGCTGTAAATATTGAGCTGCCTTGAGGGAAAACCAACTCATCCAGGCAAACTGCTTCATAACTGAAGTGTAGATTGTCACTGATACAAAAAGAGTTCAAAATTCTGGACGGTAAGGGTGGGCGCTAGAACTGTAGAAAGTGTAGATAGCCTAATTATAATAACCATGGACAAAATGCATGAAAGGTCAGCATGCACATGACAAAACAATAGAAAAAAACAAATCATCAGTATGGGTTGTAGTGCGGCGATGCGGCCATGCAAAAGGTGCGAAATGTCATGTCCTCGAGAGGAGGTGGCTCCTCCTGGAGTGGTGTGCGGTCTAGTTGCATAACGTTCTTTGTCTCTGATGGCAAGTGCTCTTCTTTCTGGACGTGCTCCAGGCGTGATGGAAGCCTCTAGTCCTCGCAGTTTAGGTCTGCGTGGCCCAAATTTTTCAGTGGCAACACTGGTGTTGAGGTTGTTGCTGCTTGGGCTGTTGTTGATTGGGTTGCCTCTGGTGCGGGGAGATGAGCACCTTGTAACGCAGAGAAAAACTGCAGGAGTCGAGAGGCTTTGTCATCCAGGCTCTGTAGGAGAAACTGGAGGTCATCCATGTCCCGACGCAGGTCGAATACCAGGCTCTACACTAGTGCAAGGCCTGTTTTCCACTCGCATTCTGGGTCAACGTTGGAACCCACGCGAGATTGGGGTTGTCATTGTGAATTTTGACTGGCTTCCAGACCATCCATCTGAAATTGGGTGTCGTGAAGCTGGTCCTGAAGTGATTGGGTGGCCAGAGAGTTGGGAGGAGCCAAAGGGCCTGAGTGTGAAACAGATGTGGAATTGCTTAAGGTCTTGGGTTGTTTTTCAGTGAGGCCCTTGAGAAGTCCAGATCCACCATTTTGTTGGCAAGGGACGCAGAAAGGGGTGGGAGAGATGCGATAATTTGAGTTGACTATGCTAGGGAGGAGGACGAGGTGGCTGAAGAGGAGGAGGCTAACAAGGAGGGAGCAGGCGAGGGACGCAGGACTAGGCGGGGTCAGTTTGGCTGGTAGGTTGGTCGGCCTTTGGACTTCCTTCGTAGCCAGGGCATCTCCGGGACTGTGGGAGAGCAAAAACGCGGCAGGAACAGAGTAGGGCAGGACAAATGTAGAGCAGGGAAAGGCTGGGCAGGAAGCCGAGCTCTGAGAAGAAAAAGAAGGAAAGAATGGGCCATCTGGACCCATTGGAGCAATTGAAATAGGCCGGGCAGCTGGTGAGGTTCCATAAATGGTCGCACACGCAGAGTAAAGGTGCAACGAGGGTGCTGGTTTGTTGAAAGGATGCGAAGGCAGATCAGGGTGCACTGAGAGTAATGGCACCATGCCTTGAGCGAGCTAAACTTGAACTGATTAGGTAGTTGGGAGTGAGTGGCACGCGGTCATCACATCGATGGCGCCACATAGTATCACTCCTGGCTGCTCTGCTCGACGCGTGTGTTGTACTAGCAACCCATTCGCAGGAAAGGGAATAAATGAGAAGGAGTATATACATGTGGGTAGGACTATTGTTTAGATATGCTTTACATATGGCCGTGGAAAAAATACACAGAAATAGTAGTAACGGGTTGGTGCGCTGAAATTCGGGCTTTGTTGTTCAGTGGCCTACAAATTGCACCCAAAGTTCCACGACATATAATTTGACAATTGGAGTTGTGGACTATTTGAATTAGTTTTGATTAAAACAAAGGCACGAGAGCTTCATTCCGGGTTGTCGGGGTGGTGGGATGAAAATTGTGCTATTGTTGTTTCGTCGCCTACAAATAGCAATGAAAGTTCCGCGAAATACAAATTGAGAAGCGGTTTTGTGGACTATTTGAATTTTTGGATCGCGGGTTCTCGGGTTGAAAATTGGTTTTATGTTGTTCCGTGGCCTACAAATAGCACTGAGAGTTTTGCGATATACAAATTGACAAGCGGTCTTGCGAACTATTTGAAATTTTGGATCGCGGGTTCTCGAGCTAGGTGGCTAAAAATTGGCCTTCTGTTGTTCTGTGGCCTACAAAAATCAAATATATAATTTGATGAAGTAGATATATAGAGAATGCACAGAAGATTCATTCCGGGTTGTCGGGATTGTGGGCTGAAAATTGGGCTTCTGTTGTTCCGTGGCCTACAAATACCACCAAGAGTTCCGCGATATACAAATTGACATGCTGCTTTGAGGACTAGAATTTTTGAATGGCGGGTTCTCAGTCTGGCGGGATGAAAATTGGGCTTCTGTTGTTCTGTGGCCTACAAATAGTCTGTAGAGTTCCGCGATATACAAATTGACAAACAAACTTGTGAACTATTTGAAATTGAAGGCGCTCGTGTCGAACAAGTTTAGCATTCCCGAATTAGTTTTCCTTTTTACATATGTTGCTGGAGTAAAAAAATAAAAATAGTACTGACGTCTGTTACATAAGCTGGTGGAGAAAAGTATGAAACAAATATGATTCCCGAATTAGTTTTTTTTTAAAAAGCGGCTTCTTGACTTAGGCATTTTTTGGATCACGGGTTCTCGGGCTGGGCACCTGAAAAACACACTTCTGTTCTTCCGTGCCCTACAAATAGAACCATCAGTTCCACGATATACAAATTGAGAATCGGACTTGCGAATTATTTGAATTTTAAGGAGCTCGTGTCCCAAACATTCAACATTCACGGATTAGTTTTCTTTACATAGGTTTTACATACGCTGGTGGAAAAGAGGGAAAAAAGTATAGTACCAGTGTCTGCTACATAGGGCGGTGGGCAGAAGAACGAGATAAATAGCATTCTCAAATTAGTTTTCTTTAAAATAGGGGCTCCTTGACACAAGAAATTGAAATTTATGAAATTATAAGTTCCTGCAGACCATAAACTATACATAGCAAATACGTAATTTTTTAAAGCAAACATTTACTTTTATAGATACAAAATATGTACTTTCATAAAGTATGGGGATGAGATTTTATAGAACAACAACGGATCCCTCATTCCATGTCCTACAAAGAGCAGGCAGAGATACGCGGTGTACAAATTGAGAAGCGGGCTTGCAGACTATTTTAAGGGCCTTTGTGACAAACATTGTGCAGGACATGTTGCAAAGATGCAAGACATGACAGTCTCTTTACGTTTGAGTAGAAAGAAAGTAGTGAACACAATTTTACGACATTTATATAAAAAAATAATAAAACGTGTTACATATTGCTGAAAATTTAAAGAAACACACACACACACACACACACACA
>JASDQU010107175.1:116113-130686 GCA_032191745.1 Picea mariana
GGTAAGTGAGTACATCAACTTCCCGGGGTCGTAACTTTTGCATACGATCTCCGTTTTAGGCGTGTGATAGCTCGTTGGAAAGGTATTGTCAAGGAGATTCATTTTGGGGTCTCAATAATGCCTTCATCTATCATTGAAAACCTCTATCTCGAAAAACATTCATTTGGACCCTCAAAATGGCCCCGGAAGTTAAAACCTGCTAAAAATAGTAAATTGCCAAAATGGCCAGAAAACTATTTTGAGCCATTTGGAAAAGGTGGGTGGCCATTGATATCCACCTAGATCATGGATATTCACCCTAAATACCATAGAAAACCATTGCAAATAGAATCTGTAACTCTCCATATTCCCTTCTTCATATGGAAGCGCCATGTTCACAAGGTATTCCTGCCAACTTCCAACTGTCGGCATATTTTCCATGAGATATGGGCAAAGGTGATGATGAAAGCACCTAAAATCCTATTCGCTACCGCCTATAATTCCATTGCAGAAGGACTGTACAGTGTAAAGATGCATCGACTAAACATTGAACACGACTGATACCAAACAACAAATTGCATTAAACAAACTATCTCCATAGCTAGACACAACATTTGTTGCCAGCTATAAACCATAGCAATCTATGCCATCCAAAATCTGTTTCCATTGCGATTGAAGGTCTTTGCAAATAATGGAAAAGTAGATACGAGGACCTTCTATATTGCATATGGACATTTTTCTATACAACAGTGGTTCATAATGGCCACTGAGGGTATCAACATCATGGAACAAGATGCAATATGGATTGTCAGATGCAGTTTTGTTGAATAGTAGATATCTTGTTTTTCTTGTCAATGACCATATGCCAACTGATATATTCAGCCAGTTAGACAGCCACCGAATACAAAATGTATCTCCCAAAAGTCCCCTCTGATGTGCAGGCATAACTGGAGATATAGACAATCGCATCTTTGAAAAATACGTAGCCACATCATGTATTCCATGCAAGTGTCGAATAAAATCAGATTCCAGTTCGTATTCATAGGACTGCAAAGCCTCAACATCGTCATTTTTAAAACAGGCCAAGAAATAATCTATCAATCCATTGCGTAGCTCGATCATTGAATACCGTAAATGCAATAGAACCTGCAATATATCGAAAAGGCAATCCCCAACATATACAAGAATGCATCCAATCTAAAGAGGCCATTCCTATGCAAAACCATGTCAATGCTCTCATGTACAATGGACTATGTATATTTTTCATACGACTCAACATCTATTACCTCTTTCATCTTTTCAACTGTCATTTTGAAGTTGTTTTCTAGATACTTTTAGTTTCTATCAAAACAAATAAAAGCACAGGAAAAAAATAAAAACTAGCAAAATAAAAAAGAAAAGAAAAATAACGCACCAATCCCCATATGTATCTTTAAACCTTCTTCTTCTCAACTTGAATCCCCCTAGTTCCCATAGTAGATGAGAAGAAAACAGTCTGATACTGGAAACTGAACCAAACAGAAGAAAGACCGCAAAAAAAAAAACCATAACTTAACTTAGCAGAAAGAAAATAGGCAGACGCATTTTTTTGGCCCACAGAGTAGAAGCATACAATGTGTCTACACCATGCTTGATGGTTCCATCTTATGATAGCTCCCAACTACTTTTCGTAAAGCCCTCTACATTGCAATTTTCGTAAACACTATGGATGCGACATCCGCTATATGAAGACACATTGTTTCCGGGAACATAAATTGAGAGCACAAACAAAAATGGTCTGGAACAAGATATTGAAAATCACCAAGAACAGGGAAACTTATCTGTCAACAAAGGATGAGAAGACCTCAATGCCCAAAAAAATGCAAACCGCAACAACAGGTCCAACAACTTGCAAAGTTGAAGAACAACAAACCAGCGAACAACCACAAAGAGCTCGAACTGCAACTATAGGACCTCAACTTTGCAAAGTTGAATCAAACAAGAACGAGAATCATGGAGCGAAACAATGAACAAGGATGGAACACAAGAGCAGGGATGTTGGCCATGAAAAAAACTATATTGCAAGGAATCTGTACAATAAACATTTAAGATTGGCAGAGCTCTTAGGTAAACAGTTAAGACAGTAAGGACCATCGAAGGGCGTAGGCCTGTGCAAGTATTTAAGAAAAGATGCAACGTGGCAGGACTGTTCTCTCGAAACACGCAACAATAAAGCATAAATCAGACATATCAATATCATGGATAATGTATTCAACCCAACATAAAATGCTAAGGGGAAACATTCGAACTAATGCTAACATTAATCCACGTTCCACGAATGCATAACAAAATTTATGATTCAAAAAGACCATATACTACCAAATACTTTGGAAATGCAAACATATTTTACATTGGGAATAGCGAAGGCGCAATAAGACCTCCAATCCATTGTCCAATCAGATCTTGACAAACATGATACTTTTTATTATATAAAAATCGATATTTTCACTTCCCTTGTTCCAACAATAGACAATAGCAAAATATTTCTGGTCAACACACAAGCTAATGTCAGGTCAACAATTTATCGATCGCTAGAGTCCCTCTATGCCTATGACAGGGACTAATAATACATTTCTAATAAATTGGATCCTTTTATAATAGAAAATTCAATCAAATAAATTTCAGCTTATCAGTAAAAATTTAAAGAATTAGATTAAATCAAGAAATCTCATATAATTGGAAGAAATATGAAAACCGACCATCACAACCACTAAGAATTTATTCCATGTTTAATAAATATTTTATTTTTCAAAGTGATGAGTAAATTTTAAATTAGAAAAAGTTGGTTGAAACCATACATCTTAAATTACAAAAGGCTAAGGTTGGATGACACATTTTAAGTTATAAACAGCTGGGGTCGAATGGACAACATTGTAATATACAAATTTTAAGATTAGTTTTGTTTGAATATAAACAAAATACATTAACAATTAATTGTTCACAAGGTCTTTCTAGCGCTTAAAGGATTGGTATGCAAACTAAAGGGTTGGTATGTATATTGTTTTACATATTGAAAAAGTAAAAAGGGAAGGCTACAAAATATGTTAATTTTAAAAAATCACTTAGTTACTTAGTTTCATGTTTATAATGGATTTTAATTTACATATCAAATTTAATTTTTTTAGGGTGCTTTTCAAGTTTGTTAGGAATGTAACATACCTTATGTTTGGGTACTTTGAAAATCCACATTTTTGGATGAAATTCTCAACTTTGTTAGGAATGTTAACATTTTTGGATGAAATTTGAAACTTTTGATACCATTGTTATTAAATCAAGAAGCATGCATAAAAAATCATGCATAAAGAAACACATATTTATATATATAAATTAAAAACACATATGTTATGTAATGCATAATAAAAAAATATTTATATAGCATTAATAATAATCAAGTATAATATGACATAGCGAAAACACAAAAAAAATAGAGCTTAAATATTTAAATAAAATCTTTATCGAGATCTTGGATGTTTCACCCAACTTTAGGTTCTGTTGTACATTCACTCTCTACAACAGGTCACCCTCGAGTCGAGGGTCTAAATACACAAAGATGGGTGCCTATGCCAACTCTAAAATGCACACACTAGTCAACTATCAAGCTCTCACAGTTTTCTCAACAACACAACAAATCCCAACTTATCAACTCTCTTTTCCCCTAAGCCTGCACAACTTAAAGAAATGAACTCCATTCTCTACAATGTAGTCCCTCATGCTATTTCAATTCTTTCTAGGGCTCCATTACTAATGGCTAGGAAATATCAATGTTGGAAGCTCCAAGGATTCTTAGTTGTGGATAGTTCTTACTCAAGTAGCATCATTCACATGTACATGGGCATTAATTTCTTGTTTTCATAACCAATAGATACCTATAGGCAACTACTAATGACTATCTACCTCCAACATTTTGTTCCCATGCCAAGACCAAGATTGAGAAAGAATGAATGCATACTAAATGGAGAATGAGTGAGGAACCCCCCAACAACCAAAATCATGGTTTATATATTTATTTGCAATAATGCACCACGTGGCTTCCCCAAGTAGCTCATGTAACCATTTTTCCCAACTAATTCCAAGATGGGTGAATAAAATATAACAAATTGGCTTAGCCCCTTTATCCCCCTCTCTCATGGAATCATAGCCTCCTATAACTCTGTCCTTATATGTCTCTAGCTAATGATGCACTTTTATTTGTTGTTTTTTTTTTAGCTTTGGGAATGTATTCTCACATGACCCTAGGTGTTGGGCATGTGGGAATCGTCATGGGAACCACATCACACTTTCGATTTGATGAAAACCCCCTTATATTTGAATGGGGGCTTCATGAGTTTGGTGATGGGATTTGTGGGCTTGTGTTGGGGCTTCACACCCACAAGGAAAGACTAATTTGATGTTGACTTGTGGAGAGGCTTCTATGGTGACCCCTAAGGATTGTATATAAAGGAGAGAGGTCATTGTGACATCTCATATTGTGTCATAGTGTGGTGACATGATGGATTTTTCATAATTGAGTCTGCACTTGTGCCAAGGAAGATTAGTGATCTTAGCAAAGGGGAAGTCTGGAAGGTGGCGAATCTGGCCTTGAAGAGATAAGTAAAGAAGTTTGCACATGTGGAGAAAAAATTTCATACAATACAAGATTTTTAGAAGGATGAAGCACATATATACGAGGGTTGCAGAAGGACAAATAATGTATATTATATACATGGTTTGTAGGAGAGAAAAGAACATATATACACATGTTGCTAGTAAGGTGAATCATGTATCTAAGTTTCTAGGTGGTCTACAATAGATTTGTGTGCAGAGGATATTCCCAGGGATACTGTTGAGGTTTGGTTTTTTGATTTGTATGGTTATTAGAGAAAAAGGTTGTTCTTAGTTTTGATAAATTTGGAGGACAAGGTTGTTCTTAGATTTTGGTGATATTGTATTGGCTAGGAGGGTTGGTTTTGTCCTTGGGATTTCTGATGTTGACAAGATTATAGAACTAAAATTTTTGTCTCATGTGTATTGATGATTCATCTTTGATGTACTATTAGATCACTAGAAAGAAATTTTTAAATCTGAAAATTAGTCACATAGAGTTGAATGTGAAAATCAACATGGTATTATAGCTTGGAATCTGAAGAGAAGGGGATCATCTTGAGACACATTTTGGATACAACATTGGAGGAGTGAGGGAGTTGAGGAGTTATCTATGAGAGGGAGATACAGTGACGGTTGCAGGTCACACATGTAAGATGGCATATGGTTTAAGAAATGGATCATACCATCCAGACAAGTAGTTGTGGGATATTGTAGCTCGATGGCATGGAAGGTTGGGAGTTCTGGTGGATTGGTGGATGACCCAGATCAGAACAATATGTCATGTGGAAGATTTCCAACCCTGTGGATGAAATTTTGGTGACTTGTCATGGTGAGTTATGATGGGTGCAACTCAGGTTCTTTGGCACGAATGAGATGTCTTCGTACATTTGGTAGGTTGATGAGATAAAATCTTCATTAGGCTGGAGAGTTGTTCATTGTCGAGGTATGACAATGTATGAAGAATTTGACCCAAGGGGATGAGGACAATTGTAGAGATGAGTTACATAGGTCTAAAGTGGACTAGAATGAGTGTCCAACCACAACTTAGGACTATTTAGATAAGGACACATGATCAGTGGTAGCATGTGCAAACACAGATAGTTTTTTTTTTTTATGATTTGGATGATGGACTTGGGAAAAATTTCATTGGATGGTTGTGACTTCGGGAATGGTGTTTTCCTTTAGGATTGCATGGTTCTTATATAGTAAAATCCACCATCACATGACAAGGGAACATGATTTGTTCGTGAGTTTCATAGTGTCTCACTCAAGTATGTACGAGGAGCTTGGTAGGAGGACCAGGCATGTAGTACAGAGATTTGGAGCAGTGGTATTCCATATGGAGTTAGAGGGTGTGTTGCGAGTGGAAAATGTACTATGGGTGCCATAGTGTGTTCTTAGACTCAACGATTGAGGATAAGGAATATGCAATGTTGTTTCAGGATGGATAGTTGTTATTATATTCCTAGAGGATATAGCTAAAGATCAATAGTGGTTCTTGGAGTCAGATAGGGCCACTCTAAGTGGAATGTGACCAACATGAGAATATAGACAAATGAGGAGGATAAGGTAGCTCCACTAATGCTGAGGTAGGTGGCCCCACTGACAACACATGTAGAGAAGGAGCATGCAACTCCACCAATGGTACATGCTCAAAGGAAATCATAGTTCAGAGGGATTCAATCCTTAGGATCCAGTGGGAAGGAGCACCCTCCCAAGACTGTGTAGAGGACATTGGACAGGTATTAGGTAGCTCTGAAGGTTGTGTAGACTCATAGGGAGTCTGGATTCATATGGAGTCAAGAGGATAAAAGGGAGAGTCAATCGCTGAGTGGGATCCAACCTTTAGGTCCATATGGGAGAGAGGCATCTTCCAAGACTTCTAGGTAGGTGTCATGGTTTGATATGGACAGATACGAGGTTTAGAGGCATGAGACTTCTAAGAGAAGGGTGTCTTCTAGGGAGGGATCATGCGAGACACCCTGATTTAATTTAGTGACCGAGGATGCAATCGGTCAGGAGGACTAGAGAGAAATATTTGCTTCGGTGACTGAGGGAGAAACTAATCAAATGGATTGGAGAGAAGTTGTGGTAGAGGATCCAATATGGGAGATAGAGCTACTTCCAGGTGATGATGGAGGATGGAATGCCTTCCTCTCTAAGAGGGAGTGTTGATTCTTTGGTAGCATCGGGAGGCATTACCACTTGTGGAATGTGGTGAGAATACCTCCCTCGCTAAGAGGGAGTGTTTATTTTTGTATCTTTCAGTAGGTATTCTCACATGACCCTATGTGCTGGGCATGTGGGAATCATCGTGGGCACCACATTGCACTTTTTATTGGGTGAAAACACCCTTGTATTTGAGTGGGTGCTTCATGGTTTTGGTGATGGGATTTTTGGGCTTGTGTTGGGGCTTCGCACCCACAAGGAAAGCCTAATTTGATGTTGGCTTGTGGAGGGGATTCTATGGTGACCCTTAAGGATTGTATATAAAGGAGAGAGTTCATTGTGACATCTCATATTGTGTCATTGTGTGGTGACACGATGGAGTTGGCATAAGGAGTATGCACTTGTGCCAAGGAGGATTGGTGATCTCAGTAAAGGGGAAGTTTGCAAGGTGGTGAATCTATCCCTGAAGAGAGAAGCGAAGAAGGTCGCACGTGTGGAGAATTTGTTTTGTACAATACATGGTTTTCAAAAGGATGAAGCACGTATATACATGGGTTATAGAAGGATGAATCACGTATAGGGCATACCTGGTTTGTAGGAGCGAAAACATCATATATATGCAGGTTGTCAGTAAAGTGAATCACGTAACTGATTTTTTGGGAAGGTATGGATCCATATAGGCTGACAAGTGATGTCAACAGGCCATACATGTGGTCTACAATAGATTCATTTGCAGAGGCAATTCCGAGGGATATTGTTGAGGTTTGGTTTTCTAATTTGTTTGGTTATTGGAGACCAAGGTTGTTCTTAGTTTTGGTGACTTTGGAGAACAAGGTTGTTCTCATATTTTGTTGATATTGTATTGGATGGGAGGGATGGTTTTGTCCTCGATATTTTTGATGTTAATAAGATTACAAAACTGAAATTTGTGTCTCATGTGTATTGATGATTCATCTTTGATATTTTTGTTTTTGTGGCATATGTTTTCAGTCAATAATTTTCAGTGTACAATTGTTCAGTGATAATAGCTAGGATTTTACTGTTAGATCACTAGGAATAAATTTTTAGATCTTAAAATTAGTCATATAGAGTTGCATGTGAAAAATGACATTATTATTAATTTTCAAATCTATTACATTGTTAGGCTCTCTAGCCTTTCAACCTTATAGGCACTCTGACCTTTTGTAAAGTAAATAAAAGTACATTATTAATATGGGACTCAAAACTGGGGTATTACATTCCCTCCCCCTTATTTTGGCACTGTCCTTATTGCATATCACCATGTAGGTGTACATATATACAAAATTTTCATCAAAAATTAAAAAATAATTGTAGGTGTGCCTACTACATTGCATCTTTCGGCTCCCATGTCACTTCTTCAGGGCTATAACATGTCCCTTATACCTTTATCTACCATATGAATTTGTTCCAGAGCATCATGACAGTCATGTCTAATATACACATTGGTTGTACCCGGAGGTCTCCTTTTGGATCCACCTAAATTGAAGTCCAATCAATTACATGGTTAGGATCATGCACGTACTTTTTCAACAAATATATATGAAATACATCATTCATGGAAATAAGAAATGTGAACATGTATGTAATTGGTCCTATTCTGTCCAATATTTCAAATGAACTATAGAATATGGAGGCTAGATTGGTACAACTACCTAACTTCAATGAGATTCTCATGGGATTCACTTTTAAAAATATATCCTCTTCCACTTTAAATTCTCTAGCTATATTACTCTTATATGCATAACTCTTTTGTTCATATTGTCTTGCTCTCAAATTCTACTTAATTTTAACCATCTTCTCTTCCATCTCCTTGAGTAATTCTATGCCAAGTACTACTTTATTTGCTAGGTTATACCAACACATTGGAGTATTGCATTTTCTACCATCTAGAGCTTCAAATGGGATTATGTTTAAGGAATATTGATACCCATTGTTGTAGGAAAAATCAACGAGATAAAAATAATCTTCCCACTTGGATGGCTTATCCATCACATACATTCTTAACATGTCTTCAATCACTTGGTTCAATCTCTATGTCTACCCATTTGATTGTGGATGGTATGTTGTACTAAAATTTAGGTTTGTACCAAATCCCTTAACCAATCATCTCCAAAAGTTTGAAGTAAACTTTGTATCTATGTCTAAAACAATTGATTTAGGTATCCCATGCAAATGAGGAATTCTCTTCATGTAAATTTATGAAATATTAGATGCCTTATGAATTATTTTCGCTGGAATAAAATGAGCATCATTTGTCAATTTATCCACCACTAACATTATTAAATCATGTTTCCTTGTTGTCCAGGGAAATTTAGTGATAAAATCAATGGTTACCACTTCCCATTTCCACTCTAGGATTGGTAATGGTTGTAGAAAACATGTTGGGTTTCTATGCTTATCCTTCACTCATTGACATTCCATGCACCTACCAATGTAATTATCAACATCCTTCTTCATTCCCGGTCGAAAGTATTAGCTTCTTATTGCTACAGTTGTTTTCTTGTAACTAGGATGTCTGACATATGGAACATTATGCATTTATTTTAACACCAACTTCCTTAGTTCTCCAGAATTAGGAACACAAGTTTTGTTTTTATGCATAAGTATTCCATCTTATTTCATATTATACTCTTAAAATTTTTTCTATACACATTCTTGTTATAATATTTCTTTTACGTGTAGGTAATACTGGTCTGTAACAACAACATCTAAAGTTCTGCTCTTTAAATATAAGCTATGCATTCAAATGGTTGTAGCATGCATGATATGTACCCTTCTACTGAGTGCATCAACAAATTTGTTATCTTTTTCTTTGATATGATTGATGTCAAATTCATACTCATTTAAAAATTCCAACCATCTTTTTTCCTAACATTTAAAGTCGGTTGTTCAAACAAATATTTCAGACCACTGTGGTCTAGCCTCAATTCAAATTTCTTCGCCATTAAGTAGTGCCTCCACAGATTCAATGCATGAACTATGGAAGTAAGCTCCAAATCATGTGTGTCATAATTCCTTTCATGTTATTTAATATTTATGGACTTATGACTAATGACATGTCCATTTTGATTCATGACTCCACCAATTCCTTCTTTCCATACCATAACATTTTTATTTGGATATGCAATGTTCAAAATAGGTGCACCGGTAAGTAACTCCTTTAATAACTGGAAACTTTCTTCACACTTTGTTGTCCATTCAAACTTAGTTCCCTTTTTTTATAAAGAAGTGATTAGATGAAAAATCTTGTAAAATACTTCTATAAACCACCTATAGTATCCATCTAATCCCATAAGATATTTTACCTCCGAAACATTGGTGATGGTCATCCTCTAATGGCTTCAATATTATTTGGATCCATTGCTATCACTTATTCTAAAATGATGTTCCCCAAATAGAGGATCTACTCTTGGTAAAAAGAGCACTTGCTCAGCTTGGAATACAATTGATGCTCCCTTAGCAATTGTATAACCAATCTCAAGTGATTTTGACATTCTTCTTATGAATTGGAATGGATAAGTATGTCATCTAAGAACATGATGACAAACTTGTCTAGATAATTTATGAACATTCCATTCATTAAGCACATAAATATAGCTAGTGCATTGTTCAATGTAAATGGAACCACTACAAATTCATAATGCCCATACCTGGTTCTAAAAGTTGTCATACAGATGTCTTGTTCCTTTATTCTTACCTGGTGATATCCTAATCTTAGGTCTATTTTTGAAAAATTCTCTTCTCCTCTTCGTTGATAAAAGAAGTCATCAATTCTAAGTAGAGGGTATTTTTTCTTCAAAGTGGCTTTATTTGGTTGTCTAAAGTCAATACATAGCCTCGAAATTCCATCCTTCCTTTTCACAAAGAGTACTAGTGATCCCTAAGGTGATACACTTGGGCATATGTACCCTTTCTTCAATAATTATTCTAGCCACATTTGTAATTATTTTAATTCTAGTGTGCTCATTATATAAGGAGTCTTTGATATTCATGCAGCTCCGAGCACTAAATCAATAGAAAAATCTATATCCCTCTTTGGTGGCAATTTCGATATTTCTTTGGATACATCCTCAAACTCTTGAACACTGAGAAACATTCAAGACTTGGCCCTTTGGTCTTCTATGGCTCTTCCATATGCGTTGCATACAATTGACATCCTTTCCTAAAACATATATTGAGTTGTAATGTTGAAATATCTCTTATAGAAATGGGTCTTGGAACTCTATGCATAGTGCTCTACTTTCCTTCTTCTTCAAGACATGTAAATGTCTTGTTCTAACAATCTAAGACAATATGATGCTTTTCCATCCAATCCATTCCAGTTAGGATATCATATGATCTCAATGGTATGATATTCATATCAACATTGGTATTCACTCCATTCAGATTTATTGAGCAACCTTTGATAGTCTCACTGATCGTTCTTTTGTCCCAGTGGCTAATTGAACCAACCATGATCTTTCAAGCTTGCTTTTCCTCAAATTAAATATGTCCACTACTTTAGGATCAATGTAACTATGGATTTCTCCTAAATCAATTAAAATAGAAACATATTGATTTGCAAACTTACCTTCCACCATAATCATATGGGATTTATGCTCTTCTTGTCAATCTTCTAGGGTTGCATATATCATTGGAATATTTTTTCCACGTCTCCCATTGTAGTAGCCTCTCGAATGTTGTGCAATGTTTTCATTTTGTCTTCTCTATGAGGGAAATATTTCTACATGTGATATTCTTTACATCCCCAACATTTGATTAATATCCTTCCCATTTTTCCCAAGGAGTATTCCATCTTGGATTCATTCTTAGAAGGCTAATTTTGTTGATATGTATTAGGACTATTTATATTGAAAGGAGGTTTGAATCCCTTCCTTATTTGATCTGATTTCTACTCATTATTATCCTTCTAGGACTTCCAAAAAGTTTCTCTTCCTTTTCCTTGATTGTGTAGGTACCTGGCCTTTCTAATGGTCTATGCCAAAGTCCCGGGTTCATCAAATTGGATTTTTTATTTATAGAAAGATAGAATTCCACTTAAGAACCTTTTTATTTTCACCTTTTCCTATTTGATATTATTCTACATACCTCAGTAAGCCAATAATTGCTTTTCATGGTTTTCCATGGTCATGCTCCCCAACTTGAGTTCAAATAAATCTTTCATCTTCTTGTTGTTATAGTGCTTTGAAAGATACCGCTTCCAAGAAATCCTTGTCTCATTAATGTGTTTGAGTTGTTTTAGTTGGTCCCACCACATAAAATTTTTTCTAGGTAAATGGTATATGGAAATCTTGACTTCTAGGTTATATGAGTAGCTATGCAATTGAAAATATTTTCTAATTCCAAGAAACCACATTTCTACATCATCTCCCTTTCCATTCTCACCATCAAAGGTGGGTGGCTTAAAATTTGTAAGCTCACCTTGCAAGTTTTCCAACTCATATCTTCTTCTTTGATTCCTAACATGAGACACTTCTGGGTTGCTCCTTGACTCTTCAGATGCATAAAACTTCATGTCTGAATGAGTAGGTGAGTAAATATGTCTTTTATCTCTAATAAAACTTATTGAGTTCCCGGATCCGTTATAGTTATTTCCCCTTACATGAGGTTTTCCTTCTTCCTTGTGTCTTGAGCTTGATCCATTATTAATTTGTCTTCACAATTGGTTTAGGATTTGTTAGACAACACATGTATTCCAACAAAGGATCAACACCATCAGTAAATGCTCACACAACAAGATCAAGGATAAACACCAATTTTTTGACGTGGTAAAACCCCTATGGGGAAACATGCATGGCCCCAACCAATGTGGCCACTTGGTGAAATTTATTAATGCAAAATAAAAATACTACAAATAGATTTAAAAGAGATTTTTTCACAATCAATCATCGACAAATGACCCTCCATGTTCTTTAAATAGAGATCATGGACCAATTGGATGTTAAGCCATGAATCAATGTAGCCATTGTGATCAAGGAGAATATGAATCTTCGTATTACTCTGTGTTGGGAACATATCATGACCATCATATTTCCTAACTACAAATGCATACTAATGCATACTAGATAAACACTCTAAGAAACACACTTTTTCTTAATGACACATTAGATCAAGTTTATCTTAACTAACTCATAAGCGTCTAAATATCCTAACATTCTCCTTTAAGAAAAACTTGGGATAGGATTGAAGTATTTACAAAGGTGAAACAATAGTAGAATGAAGGAGGCATTAGAGCCTATCCCCCATTAATGAAAACTTTTTGAACTCCTAACATATATCGAAGTTTAGAAAACTTTTCTTCTGCAAGAGACTTTGTGAAAATGTCTGCAACTTGATCTTCTGTAGGGAAAAAGAGAACTTCAATAAATCAATCATGAATGATATTTTTTTATGAAGTGCATGTGTATCTCAATGTGTTTTTTGCGTTGATGTTGAACTGGATATTTGGTGATCTTGATGGCACTCTGATTGTCGCACCAGAGGGTGTTTGGATGATGCTGCTAGAATCTAAACTCTGAAAGGATCTCTCAAATCCACACAAATTCTTGACTTGCATTAATAGTTGCTCGATACTATGCTTCTGCTGAAGAAAGAGAAATAAATCATTGTTTCTTATAGGCCCAATTGATAGGTCTTGAACCAAGGATGAAAACATAACCTGTAGTAGACTTTTGATCATCAAGGTTGTCACTCCAATATGAATAAGTGAAACCAAACAATAAAAAAGTCCCCCATGACCTGTAATGTATCAAAAAATGCATTGTACCCTATACATACCAAAGTATCCCTTTAGGTTATTACCAATGGATTTCATGGGGTGTTTTCATATACCAAGAAACAAGATCAACAACAAAGGAAAGATCAAGACATGTATGAGTCAAGTATAAGAGGCTACTGACTAACTGACGGTATAAAGTAGCATCAAATTTAGGAGAGGTATAGGTGAAAACAAGTTTGATTCTAGACTGGAAGGGAGAAGGAGCTGGTTTTGAATCTTCCATGTGAAAGTGACTAAGAAGGTCATACGCATACTTAGATTGGGAAAGAAAAATACCTTCCTTGGTTTGCAAAACTTGGAGGCCATGGAAATAGTGCAAATAACCTAAGTCAATCATTTAAAATTTATTCTTAAGGCTTGATTTCACATGGTTTAAAAGTTTAGGGTCACTACTAGTGAAGATAAGATCATCAACATAAAGAAATAGTATTATGAGATGGATTACTACTTTCTTGGTATAGACATTAGGGTTAAAATGATATCTAGAAAAGAAAATATCAAGAAGAAAGTTGTCCATTTTGGCATACCAAGGTCGAGGAGCTTGCTTAAAACCACAAATAGATTTATTAAGGTGACAAACAAGGATAGAGTCATTATGTACATAGCGAGGAGGTTGTTCCATGTAGATTTCTTCTTTCAAATACCCATGCAAGAAGGCGTATTTTACATCCATCTTGTGGACCTCCCATTTATGTGAGGTTGTAAGGGCTAGAACAAGGCGAATGAAATTCATTTTGTATACAAGGGGAAATGTTCCATTATAGTCTTTCAACACTTCCATTTGATGCATATTTAGTTCTATAGACCCATTTACATATGACAAGTTTTCTTCCTTTCGAAATAGGTACAAGATCCCAAGTATCGTTCACCATTAAAGAGCGATAGTATTTATTCATTGATGTATCCCAATCTGGATGACTTGAATATTCTGGGAATTTCTCTGGATCATGAGTCTCTGAAACTTGAGCCAAAAGAGAAGAGGCTTGTTGAAACTATGTGTTGG
>JASDQU010107175.1:136198-147409 GCA_032191745.1 Picea mariana
ATTATTAGCAGTATATCATCATTGTATCAACTATGATTACATTCAATATATCATAAGAATATAAACATAAGAAACATCACATCAAGTACACAGTACACCAGAATTTGTGTGGAAACCCAAATGGGAGAAAACCACATAATTCTTTCTTATATATCAAAGAATACATTCATTAGAAGCACCAACTTCCCAATTCTCCAGCTACAACTGGAAGGAGGCTATGACCCCCTATTTAGAGGCTCCAACCTAAAGGAATCTACAAATCCCCTAATTCTCTGACTCCATCCAAAAGGAGGATACAACCCCATAATTATCAGGCTCCAACTTGAAGGAAGATCCAACTCCTTGAGTTCTCCAACACCAACCAGAAGAAGGCTAAAACCCCCTTTCCTTTCCCCATCCTGTCACCCTGAAATATAAATGTAGACCAACTATTGCTACCACAATCACTGTCACTATCACTACCACTGTCACACCAACCTATAACATGTCACTTTCACTATATCCAACCCATCACTATATCCAACCTGTCACTGTCAACCTATGACTCTATCTGACCTATCACTGTATCCAACCTGTCACATCAACCTCTCCAACCTGCCACTGTCACTGATATTCAACTGGATCCTCTCACATGGATCACATATCGATGACACCTCTCAACTATATGTACAAAATCACCAACACATGCCTCTACCAAGCATGTACCAAGATTACCCACATACCATCACAAGATATGTGTCTCAACCATGTACAAAAGCATGTACCAAACCATCAACCTATACCATACCAAGCATCAATTGTGTACCACAACCTATACCAAAACAAGTGCATCAACCATGCACCAACACCTGTACCACAACAAGTGCATCAACCATGCACCTCAACACCATAGAAAGTACCAATCTTGTACCATACCATGTATCAACTATGTACATCAACACCATACCAAGTACCAATCCTATACCATACCATGTATCAACCATGTACATCAACACTTGTACCATACTATGTACCAACAATGTATCTCAACCATATCACTCAATCATGACATACACCATATACCATAGGATATACCAAGAAATTACTATCAATGGTGTACCTCAACAAAGTACCAACATCACCAAGAGATGTATGTCATAGATATGATGTCATATACCAAGTGTGTTCCTCAATAATGTATTAATATCAATGACAGGCCTCTAACATAACAACTATACACCATGTGCCAATGCTTTAAGAATATACCAAGAACATGCCTCAAGCATGTACCATAGCATCATCACCATGTAACCAAGCTAGATACCAAGATAGCCAATAATGCACTTCTAGCAATGTATTACATCATTATCAAGGCATACCATATCACATACCATCACCACCATTCCTTAATCATGTACCATACCATAACCAAGCATAAATAATATTCACATAATCATAAATGTAACTTGTAGCTGACCTGTTGTACTGTAATACTGACATGTAACTCTTCCACATCCTTCAACATCCTGATACCAATATCTGTACCAAATTTTCCTTTGCCTCACGGGACTAAGACTCCTTGTCATGTGGGTTGTCGCATGACGTGCCCTAGGAAATCTGTTGGGGTGCCTTGCGGGACACCCTCAAGTTGACCCACGAGGTCCTACTTAATTAGGGTTACATAAAAACCCTAGCCCTCTGCACGTTTGAAACTTTTTCTCTTTCTTCACACTTTCTTTGTTTCCACAGAATTTCTAATAGATTCACCTATAGACCAAAATATTATACCATAACATTCTCACAAGATATATATTTAATGTATGTGTGTGTACTTATGAGAGACTCCTTGAGGTGTATTATTACTTTTTCTAGGTAACCTCTTTCCTTATTCTTAGGTCTTCTTGAATTTCTTGTTACAACCACTTTACCCTTACATTAATTGACTTGTAACCAATTAGGGGCTTCTTGACCATTCTTTGGGGCTTCCAACTTCACAAGACCATAACTCGTCAACCGTGAGGAACCGGGTGGCATACCACCTATCACTAGAAATGGCGATGAGTATTATCCATCTATGAGTGTCTTACTTGTTTTGACACTGTCCTTCATGTCCATAGTCCTCAACCAACTTTGGGTCCCATAACCACACCTCTAGGGTATACTTCATCAAATGCACCCATCATATCTGCTGACATCTGTTGATGTTTGGTAAACATCAAAAAGACATTCTACTAGATTAAGAATTAATAATATGATTATTAATTATTAAACAAATATTATTAATGTCATAATATATTTATATAAGGTATAAATATATATCCTAAATAAGTATTTATTTATGATGAGTGTTCCATATATATATTTTTAGCACTATAAGTCACCTTTAGATTGCATTGAAGGTAAGCCAAATACCCATCAGTTTATATGTCACAGGTAATTGAGTTTTGAGTGGTCAAATGGAGAAAACTCAATAATAATAGCGTTATAACTCAGAAATCTGGACTAGCATGCACCAACCATTGAGGTCTTGAATCAACTTCAGTCAGTAAGTTGGAGTAAGGGTGAGTAGGAGGAAGATTTAGTGAGAAAGGTTTAGAGGTCCTCTATGAACATCAGATTTTCCAGTAGCCTAAGGAGGAAAAAATTAAACACAAGGTCCTCTTGGATTCAAATTTCAAGGAAGCTGAAAGAAATCATAACAGTATTATAATCAAACATTTATCATAATATAGTTACAACAATCCATGTGAATCAATCAAACATGAAATCTCTCAGTATCGGAGGCAAATAATATAGAGTAAGAAAGATGACTTAGATTAACCAAGATGTCTCAAAAACAAATGCATAACCAGAGAACTAGTTGTTCTCAATCAAAATATTACAATAGCAGGGAGCCTATCTCAACCATTCGACTGTAAAAAAATATCAAAACTGCCTATATATACTAAAATGTTGCAACCACCAGGAATTGGAGCAGATCACTGCCTTCAAATCCTTCAGTCGGTGCCAGCTCTGTCAGTTTTTGTAGACCTCATTATGTCAGAAGTGAGCCAGGCATAGTTATGTTCTTTACGGGAAAAAATGTCCATAAGGAAGCTTCAGATCGTAAGTGTGCCTTCATGGCTGCTCTTTGCAATGTTTTCCATTTGTGGTATGTGGCGAGGTCTCAACTGCTGCCCACAATATTCAATAAATGTCTTCATTAGGATTAGGACTAGGCCTAACACCCATAACTATTCTCATATGGTGCCAATGACTTCTGTGAGTCCATCCTGACACCTCGAGGCCATGAATGGTATTTTTCTATGACCAATGCGAGCTTTGCAGGTGGTAGTCTGATAGCGTATGCACAAGGGTGATGTGGAGCAAGGTGCTTGGTGAAAACTAACATGGCTCAACGAGTGAGCGATGACCATGTGGAAGGAAGAGATTGGGGGAGCGAAGGTTGGGATGAGGTTGTGGTGGCAAGGGAAAGGCAGAGGTGGCAGAGGAACGAGGGAGGTGTGATAGGTGGGGAGGAGGTAACGTGTAAGGGAGAGTGGACTGTGAGTGGGACAGGTGTCGTGAGGTGATAGGAGGTATCAGGAAGGAAGATGTGATAGGTGGATAGAGGGTTCTTGAGCTTCTTAGGCCTCCAATATTTTCATTTTCCCTATGGAAATCATGGGCAGAATGTAACATGATTTACACCATAATTCTCTTGAGGGTAAACCTCAATTTTTGTCTAATTCTTAAGAAATAGTCTGCCGATCCTTGTGTTAACATATTGGCTCCATGGGGGATAGAGACCTCCCTGTGAGGCTCTAAGAACTCCTTTTGAAATTTCAGTGCCTTAGTATTGGGTTGTCGAGTCACTTATAAAAACCAAAACAAAAGAAAAATGATATTTACAATGACATGGGAAGCCACTCATGGCTTAAGTAAAAAAAGTTTTCAGAAAATTCCCATTTACAGGGCTACCAAAAACTTTAGCATCCTCCAAATCCTGCAACTTGTAAGTGTTAATTGAAAAAAAATCAGCAATCTTGAAGGGGCCGATCCATAAGGCCTCAAATTTACTGTGCTTTCCTTTATCTTGCCTAGGTGCATCCCATTTAAGTAATAGTTCTCCCAGTTGGAAATCCTCTTTGTTGACCTTTTTGTCAAAAGCTTGCTTGATCTTCTGTTGATGGTCATGTGCTTTGTTCAGTAGTTTCTCCCTAGTCTGCTACACTTCTACCAACTGTTGTATTCTTCTAATGATATCATCTGGTTCTCCTTGGTAATATTGGAAGAATTTTTCCACAGGAAAAGGCAAGCTGAGAAGGAAAGATGGCCTCAACTCCATACACAAGATAGAAAGGAGAGACACCAAGATATCTCTGTGTTGTCACTCTGTCAGCCCATAAAGCAAATTTAAGCTTTGAATCCCATGCCTTCTTGTTGTCCTCTAACAGTATTTTGATGATCTTAATAAGGATCTTGTTAGATGACTCTACCAGTCCATTTCCCTGGGGGTAGTAAGGATTAGAGTGAAGAAATGTGATTCCAAACTGTTCACAAAACTTAATCAATGGTTCAGCCTTAAAAGCTGAAGCATTATCAGTGACAATTTTGTTTGGACAACCAAATCTTGCCACAATATCCTTAAGAAAACCAATGATTACTTTGTGGGAAGCATTTCTTGTGGGGATAACTTCTATCCACTTAGTAAAGTATTCTGTGGTAGTCAAGATCCATTTATGTTGACCACTTGACGCAGGGTGGACTTCCCCAATAAAATCTAGGCCCCATTGTTGAAAAGGTCCTAAAGCTACCACATGCTTCAATGGAAAAGACTTGAGCTGCAACTTTCCAGAGAACTTATGACACTTAACGCAAGCCCTGATTTTAGAAAAAACATCAATGAAGAGGCTAGGCCAAAAATATCTAGCCTTGAGAATCTTGTAGGTTGCAGTTCTCCATAAGTGATGCCCCCCACATAAACTGTCATGAAAAGCATACATGATCTTTTGGGCTTCCTGTGGGTCTATACACCTCAATAACACTCCTAAAGGGTCTTTCCAATATAAGACTTGATCAATTAGACAATATTTAATTGATTTGAGCTTTAAAGATCTTACCTTTCTCTTTTCCATGCCTTCAGAAGGTTGCAACTTCTGTAGGAAAAATACAATGTCCTTGTACCAAGTGCATCTTGCAAATGGGGGTGTGACTTGAGGATCTTCATCAGAGAACTCAACTTGTTGATTCTCTAAGTAACTATTGAGGAAATTGACCCCCAAGGCTTTGTAATTAGATTCATATAGAAACCTAGCTAAACCTTGGCCTTTAACCGATTTGGTGGGATTTATTTCAATATCAAATTCAAGGATCTTGGCAATCCTCTTGCTCCTTCTTTCGTTTATGTCAAGCTGCATGAGGATCTCCTTCACAGAAGATAAAGGAACATATGAAATGAATTTTGAATGTAGCACATAAAATCTGAAATCTTTGAGATCTTTAACCAAAGCATAGGCCTGTTTTTCCATGATGTCATACTTTATTTTAGCATCTCTCAGTGCCCTACTGAAAAAGTAAATGGGATGCTCTAACCGCTCGGCGTTTTTTTGCAATAAAACAACTGCTACTGTGTTAAATGAAGCAAAAGAGAAAATCAGAAACTCCTTGGAGTAGTCAGAACTGATGAGCATAGGTGCTTCAGTCAAGGCCTTCTTTATTTGGTCAAAAGAGTTATGAGACTCAACGGTCTATTTGATTTCATTTCCTTTCCTCAACATGGTTGTGATAAACTTTACCAACTCAACAAAATTTGAAACAAACCTTCTCAAAAAATTAAGTTTCCCCAAAAAAGACTGAACTTCTTTCTTGGATCTAGGGAGTGACAAAGCTTGGATAGCTTCTACCCTTCTTGGATCAATCTTTACCCCCTCAGGTAACACAATGTGCCCCAATAGTTTCCCCTCTTTCATGGCAAACAATGACTTCTTGGGATTTAAAGAGAGACCAAATTTTCTGCATTTCAAGAAGACTCTTTTTAGATGATCATAATATTATTTATCATATTGTGAGAACACTGTTATGACATCCAAATAAATGACCACAAACTTGTCCTTTTCTCCAATAAAATTTATGTCCATGGCTCACTGAAAGGTTTCTCCTGCGTTCATCAATCCAAAGGGCATCTTAGCGTACATGAATGTACCCCAAGGAGTGGTGAAGGATATCTTCTCTCCGTCTTCAGGTAAGACACAGACTTGATTGTAGCTAGAAAATCCATCAATCATAGACATATTGGATGCCCCTATCACCCTTTGTAATATGTGTTCCATCTTGGGCAAGGGGTAATTATATTTTTTTAGAGATTCTGTTCAAATTTTGGAAATCCACACAAAGTCTGATTTCTCCATTCTTCTTTCTTACTGGGACCAAGTTGGCCACCCATTCAGAATACCTCAAAGGAGTGATAATATGGGCATCCAAAATCTTTTTAACCTCCTTCTCCATAATGAGTAGCAACATAGGATTTATTTGTCTCAACTTCTGCCTAAATGGCTTGGAATCTTCCCTCAATGGGATCTTGTGCTCAATGATACTTGTGTCATATGTCCAGGAAAACACATCAACAAACTCCTTTAAAAACTCAACATATTCGACCTTTTGCTCTCTTGACAAGTTGCTTGACAACTTGACAAATTTGGGACCCTTCTCTGTACCAATATTGTACTCAGCTACTTCAACATCATCAGCTGAACCTCTAAACTTTACTGCCACATCATTTCCAACAAACAATCTTTCCAAAGGAACTAGTCCCTTCAGAATGTGGTTGCTAGGCAGCTGAACAATATGGTGATGAACAATTTTATTTAAAAATACATCAGCATGAGGGCTAATTTCAAAATCATGATCTTGATCAATATGTAATGCAGATAACTCATCAACATACTCAAGAAACTTTTTGATTTCATAATCATCCTCAAACACCTTCCAATGCTTGATATTGTCAGGTACAAAGGGTATATATTTTACCCCTACATCATACTTGAGTTTAGGTGGCAATGGGACTGTGAAATGGCTTGCTGAAACATCCAAAGAATCAGCCATGGTATTCTCCTCTCTTGGAATAAATGAAATGTTGAGAGCTAGGAAGAAACTGTCAACTAGGTCCCATACTTCATTTATGTAAGTCTTAAGCCTAGGGTGCTTGATAAATCCATACTTCATTTATGTAAGTCTTAAGCCTAGGGTGCTTGATAAATATTTTTGATTTGATGAACAATTATTTCTACATCGCCAAATACCGATAACTCTTCAATCCCCATGTCTTTTGCAACCCTTAAACCCAAAACAAGAGCTTCATACTCTGCCACATTATTTGTAGCTTCAAATTCTAGCTTGTAGGACAAAGGTATAGTCTCTTGGCAAGGTGAAACAAATACCACTCCAATACCAACACCTTCCTTAGAAGAGGCTCCATCAAAGAACATCTTCCAAATAGAGGTAGTTGGAGGAGGGATTTCACAAAGAGTAATGGATTGTTTTCTGATTTCAAGAGGAGGTTCAGAAGTATTAGTGAGCTACAATAGGCTAGATCCCAAATCAGTATCAATAGAAAAAATAGGATGGTTGGTGGGGTCTGTTTCATCACTAATGATGTAGGCCAACTGATATTCCCTGTAAAGTCTTCTATGCTCACCCCCAAACATAGGAATGGTGGAATATGTGAGGTCCATATGCAAATTTTCCCCAAGTTTTTTTATCCAATACCTTGACAATAACATACCAAAATTGGGGGGAACATCAACCACTACAATGTCCATGACCACACTTTTCATGGGAAATTGAAACAAGGTCACAACCAGATCTTTGATGAGCCCGAGACACTTCACTTTCCTAGAGTCAAAAGAATATAAGTCAAGGTAGGATTTTATGATTTCTAATCCAAGTTCATCCATGACTGCTTTGGGCATGAGATTGTGAGATGCCCCTAAGTCCATCAAACAATTATGTAGCACCTTATCCTGTATGTTTAGTGATGTATAGAAGGGAGGGGATGAATCATCTCTATCTTCTATCAAAGGACCTAATATGACTGCTGGATTTTCATCTTGAAGATTAACTGAGTCAGTGGTATTTGAGTAGGATTCAGACAATAACATTTTGGAAAGACATTTTTGAACTTCTTCAATTTTTATCAGTTCCGAAAATGGCACAGGGATTTTGATTTTTTGGATCTCATTTTCATAACTGAAGGAAGGTGGATATTTCAGGATCTCCTTGAATTCTGGGATAGGATCCTCAACCAAAACTAGGGGGCTTTGAGCAAATTTCTCTTTGCTGCCAACTTTGACAACCTTGGTAGATTTTTCTTCTTTTGTGGGTTGATCAGAAGCATTAATATTTTCCCCTTTCTTTTTAGATCTCATATCATATCTACTAGGATTCTCTTTTTCTTTCTCTCCCTTACTTAATTCATTTATTTGATTATCCATTAAGGACTTCCCATATGTAGATTGGGTTAAGTGAGGGGATGGAGGGGTGTCACCCAAGCAATGGATCTTAGGATCATCTTCTTCATATTTTCCTTCCTCGTCAGCCAAAAGGTTGTTTTGTAAGGGAGTTTGGATCTTTTGGTCATCCCTTTCTCTATTTCTGGGATTTCTTGTAAGAGTCTGAGGAGCATTATTAGGTCTCCTGAAACAACCTCTGTTATCAACATTTTGTGTATTTCTATAGGTATGTTTTCCCTCAAACTTTAACTTTTCCATCTCAGCAGAAGGATATTTTACTAATTTGGCAAGTTCATCAACTTAGGGGTGGACAATAGAGGAATCATAGGTTGATGCTTCAGTTCTACTCTTTCTCTTGTCCTTATCATATTTCCCTCTAAGTTTATTAGATGCCACTATGTTATATTCTACGTCCATGGATGCATCTTTCATATGAGCTAAGGAGGTAGATCTCCTTTCTCTCAGTAAAAGGCAAAAATCAGGGTCAAAAGAACTGGCATAGGCGATTTTGGTAGAGGTCTCTGTAGGATTTATCTCAGGAGGGATCTCATTGTACATTTTTTTGAATCTTTGAGAGAAATCAGAGACATAATATCCTTATTTCCTCTTTATGGATCCAAATTCTATGATATAATACAAAAAGTTCTTTTTGGCCCCCCACTGCCTTAGAAAAGCATCATCTAAAGCCTCAATCCCGACGATAGATCTAGGGGCGAAATCCCTAAACCACTTCCTAGCCTCGCCATAAAGGCTATGAACAAAAATAATCATCCATACATCTTCATTCTCAATGGCATGGTTGTCTATATAACTATAAAAGGCTTCAAGATGTTCTTCTACAGTTATGTCTCCCTCACCTGTGAACTTGGGCAACTTCTTAAGGTATCCATCCACTGGCAGAGCATTCATAGGCTGAGGCAGGACAAGAAAGTCATACCTAGCAGCTACGATAGCTTCCATTCTAGTTATGGGGGGATTAGCTCCTGCCATTTGTATGTGAATTGGAGGAGAAACCAGAGGGGATGGAGTTGGGCTATGTGAAACTGGGACAATGTTCGTGGGAGGTGAAGACAAGGAGCTTGAGGGAACATAAGTCTCCCCTTATGCAACTGCAATAACTCTAATATGAGGAGGAGTAGGAAAGTCTTCTAAGGTCAAATCTCTCTCCTTCCACTTCACAACTTTGGGGGAGAAAGGGTTTTCAAATCTCTCTCCTTCCAAACCAAGAATAGGAGGGGAGAAATCGGCAGGAAAGCTCCCAAAACTTAAATTTCTTGAAACTCCCACAGTTTGTATAATAGGAGAATCAGAAAGAACTACTGGAGTTTGTAAAGAGGGATTATGCAAATTATTAGAAAAGATTGGTACAACAATGGAGGTACCTTTTTGAGTGGTCTTTCCCTTTTGGATAATTTGCTTCGGGTTAGCTTCAGATGTTGCTAGAGACAACAATGAAGTGCACCTTGTGTGTCTTCTTTAAGGAGACATAAATGAAACAATGGAGTCGAAACAATGGAGTCTCCAGGTGCAATTTGCAATCTTCATTGGTACTGATATCTGATGCACCTTCAGAATCAAAGCTTCTTTGTTGTTCTATCCTAGGGAAAAGTCTTCAATTCGTTCCTCAACAACATCGCCAGAAATGTTAGCACTAGAAGTCACCTTCAGATTGCATTGAAGGTAAGCCCAGTACCCATCATTTTATATGTCACAGGTAATTGAGTTTTGAGTGGTCAAATGGAGAAAACTCAATAATAATAGCGTTCTAACTGATAAATATGAACTAGCATGCACCAACCATTGAGGTCTTGAATCAACTTCAGTCAGTAAGTTGGATTAAGGGTGAGTAAGAGGAATATTTAGTGAGAAAGGTGTAGAGGTCTACTATGAACATCAGATTTTCCAGTAGCCTAAGGAGGAAAAACTTAAACACAAGGTCCTCTTGGATTCAAATTTCAAGGAAGCTGAAAGAAATCATAACAATACTATAATCAAACATTTAACATAATACAGTTACAACAATCCATGTGAGTCAATCAAACATGAACTCTCTCAGTATCAGAGGCAAATAAGATGGAGTAAGAAATATGACTTAGATTAACCAAGATGTCTCAAAAACAAATACATAACCAAAGAACCAGTTGTTATCAATCAAAATATTACAATAGCAGGGAGCCTAGCTCAACCATTCGACCGTAGCAAAATATCAAAACTGCCTATATATACTAAAATGTTGCAACCACCAGGAATGTGATCAGATCACTGCCTTCAAAGATTTCAGTCGACACCTGCTCTGTTAGGTTGTGCAAACCTCATTATGTCAGACGTGAGCCAGGAATATTTATGTGATTTATAGGAAAAATTTCCCATAAGGAAGATTCAGATCATAAGTGTGCCTTCATGGCTGCTCTCTGCAACATTTTCCTTTCATGGGATGAGACGAGGTCTCAATTGTTGTCCACAATATTCAATAACTGTCTTCATTGGGATTAGGACTGAGCTTGACACCCATAACTATTCTCAGACGGTGCCAATGACTTCTGCAAGTCCATCATGATGCCTCGAGGCCATGAATGGTCTTTGTTTGTGACCAATGTGAGATTTGTAGGTGGCAGTATGATAGTGTATGCGTAGGGGTGATGTGGAGTGAGGTTCTTGGCAAAAACTCATATGGCCCAACAAGTGAGCGACCACCATGTGGAAGGAAGCGATTGGGGGAGCGGAGGCTGGGACGAGGTTGAGG
>JASDQU010107175.1:162968-176924 GCA_032191745.1 Picea mariana
ATCTTATAGTAGTTATTAGTTCAAGTTCAACTGCAGATACAATCCTGTCGATTGATACCGTAGCCATTTAGATTTGAAAATTATCAGGGTGGCTGGTATGGAGCTCAAAAATTGGGATCAACAGAACTGCTTGTAAATTTATTGAGAGAACATGCAGAGTCAAACAAGGTCTATGGAGCTTTATGTGCATCAGCAGTAATGCTAGATACCAAAGGCTTGTTGAAGGTATGTACAGAAATATTTAATTTGGGAACACGTACATATTAGATGAGAAGGCCAATGTGTTTGTGCTCCATTTTAACTTTCATTATGTGAGAAAGTTTACGACTGTCATCATCTTTGGATTTTTGTGGCAGGGGAAAAAGGCTACCTCTCATCCTCACTATTCAAGTAAACTTTCAGATCAGTCTTCAGTGAATGTACGTGTTGTAATTGATGGGAAGGCGATTACTAGCTTCGGTCCTGGAACAACCATGGAATATGCATTAAGTATTGTTGAAAAGATCTTTGGAATGGAAAGGGCCAAGGAAGTTGCTGAAGCCATGGCTTTCTCTTATCCATAGGCTAAATCAACGTGTTTGCCATTTATTTTAAAAATGAATGTGGTCAAATCCCAAGCAGTCGTGAATTTAATCTTCCCGGCAAAGGATTTTATAAAACCCATACACACGTCCTTCTAAAATTATAATTATGCATTAACATTTTTATTGTTGACATTTACTTTGACAATTCTCTGTGTTAATTTTGATGTTAAAAAATACCTGTATTTGTTTTTCGTTTGAATATATGAAATCGCACTGGAATTCACTTAATCTTCATTGTCGAGTGAATTTTATTTTATCAAATTTTTTGCATTGGCAAATTTTTTTCCAAATTCATTGTTTCAGATTTCGAACATGAAAAATAATGCTGGTTGTTACTTAGCAACCATAGATTTATTGTTGTTGTTGTTAGTCTTTCTTAGAAATAATGGTCACGAGGTCAAGAAACGTTGTTGGTCCCAGAGCTACTTAGATTCTTTATCCCAGAGCTATTTTATATTCTATGATGTTTAATGTTCCAAAGTTCTAGTGTAAGAAAAATCAATATGTAAATGTAAGTGTGTATATGCAAGAGAATTTGGAAGTTATTTGAATGAGCACAAGATGTCACTCGTGCTAAATTTAGAAAAGTAATAATTTAGTTGTCTCTCAAGTTCTAGTGTAGTTGTATTATAAACGTTTCATTTTCAAGTTAGTGTAGGAGTTGTATTATAAATGGTTCATTTTTGTAGTTGTATTATAAATGTTTCATTTTTGTAGTTGTATTATAAATGTTTCATTTTTGTAATGAAGTTTTTATGGAAATATGGAAGTTAATAAAATATAATTTTTTAAGGGTTATATGCACTTCTTAAGTCTTTGAGCATATTTTAGTTCATTGTATTAATGAAGTTTTCATGGGAATATGGAAGTTAATAAAATATAAGTTTCTAAGAGTTATATACACTTCCTAAGTCTTTAAGCATATTTTAGTTTATTGTATTGATGAACCATGTTTTTGTCTTCTTTTTCTTTTTTCCTTAGACACCTTTTTACATCTCTTTATATCTAATTCATGGCTCAACTTAATCTTTGTCATAACTTTTAGAAGTTGCTTTGAATTTTGATTAAATAGTAGATTAATGATTGTTTAGTATGTATTTATTTATGCTAAATAATCAATCAAGTTGGAGTTGCTACATATCACTACTATAGAATATGAATATTACTAGAACAAATGAAGAACATTCCACATTTTGCTTTACTAAATTTTCATGGGTTAACCTGTGAATATTCAGACACTTTCCTCTTTGAGTTTTATGTGCTTTGTCAAATCTATGATAATATTCAGATGCTCGGAAGCTTAAGTAATTTCTTTCCACTCTCAAAGAAGTAGCTTTTCGTTGGTTCATGGGGTTTTGAGGGAATACCATCCAAACCTGAGATGAAATGCGACAAATGTTTTTGAAACAATATCAAGATTATTGCAAAGCTAGAGAAATTCGTGAAGAAGTCTTTAAAATGACTAAAAAAAAAGATCAAATCCTAGAGGATTATGTTGAGAGATTCCAATATAACCTACAATAGTCAAAGTAGAACAAATTAGATACAAATACACTTAGGATCATTCTCTTAAGAGGCATTCAAGATGAATGTATTGATTTGTTGAATTTGATGGGAGAAGGGGATATTTCCCAGCTATCCTATGAGGATATTTGTGATTTATGCAAGCATTATTCACGAGGTAATGAAAAACATGTAAAGGTCCTAGATATGTTGTTGCTAGAACCACCAAATCAACAAGGGGAGGAGTTACCCAAGTTGAAATTGGAAATTTATTGGATAATTTCAAGATTGATATTTTCATATCTCTTAGTTCACAATTGGATATAATGCAAGCCAAGAAGAGGCGTGATGAATAAAAATTGGAGTTAGCCATCTTTTGTTCTAAATGTCGAAAGAAGAACCCTCTGTGAGACTATCCACTAAACAATGAGGAAACTTGTGTTATCTATGAGCATAATCATGCAACCAGTTGTTGTCATTCATTATCATAATTAAAGGCAACATACTAAGGAGCTAAGGAAGGGACTGAGCATATTTTCTTTATTGCTCAGAAATGACCATGGCAGTCTCGACCACTGGGTATGATACAAGATCCATCTCAATATTATGTTCCATTTCATACTAACACTCAATATCCTCCCCAAAATTAGTACTCACCCATGCCTTGGCATTAATGGCCCCCTTAGTAAGCTCAAAACCAACCTTGGAAACAAGGATGGCGAGGGCCTCCCTTTGGAAATGTGCCACAACATCTAATCTAACAATACCCACCACAACAACAACCACCTCCACGACAACATTTACAGTGGCCATCCAATCAACCTCCTCAAAGACCTAAAAAAATCTTTCCTAACCCAAATAATAAAGTAGTTCACCATGTTTACAACATTGAACTACTTGCTTACCCAACACATTTTATTTCCTATGTTGATTGCTAAGATGTCCATTTACAATTAGAGAAAGTAATCAATAGGACTTCTCCCATCATTCTTGAGTAGGAGGATGAGGAAATCCCTACTTAACCAAGAAATCACTCTAATCATATTGATCAACCTCCTACTCTAGTGCATACCACTTCCCCGCGAATTACAAATCAGCCACAACCATATGATGTTGTTCAAACTCCTTCCTATCTAGAGAGGCTAAGTTTGGGCAAACCACTTATTCAACATGCATTTAATTTCTTGGGAGAGCTTTGAAATGTCTGTGTGAAAATTCATTTGTTTCAACCGATCAAAGTTGTCCCTATATATGCTAAATTTGTTCGAGAATTATGCCTTAGGAAGCCTAAAAGGAAAAGGGGAGATCCTCAAACCATTCATGTAATTGACAAGTTAGCAAACTTGATGCTTGGGAAAATTTCCATGACCAAATATGTAGACCCAAGAAGCCCTATAGTCAATGTCTGTATCAAGATGTCTATACAAAATACTTTAATTGATTTGTCATGACCAAAGAGACTATGGAAAAACTTCAATTTCCAAACTTACACCAAACTCCTACAATTCTTTAGTTGGTTGATCAGTCCATTGTTAAACAAAAAGGAATATTGGAAGATGTAGTGGTCTATTTATTCTTTGGAATATTCAACATACTTCATGGAGCTAAAGACAAAATCTAACCTTGGTGGCTATCCCTTAGTGTTGGAAAGACCACGGTTAGCTATGGTAGATTCATACATTGGTTGTAGATCTAGAAATATGACCATCTCTCATGGAGACTCCACTAACAATTTTACCTTATACCCTCTGACCAAACATTTACTTATATATATCAATAATGAGGACATTGATGAAGAAGTTGTTAAACCACTTCTTACACTTGACCAAGCCTTAACCTTTAAGGAGAAGACTGAGGATGATCTAGTTGGTGATTTATAACCTTCTTTATTCATTTTGGCATCCATTTTATTCATCATACAATCATATCTTTGGAAAGTGATTTCAAGAAGGTTGGTCATTAACTGCTTTATCACTAGAATTAAACCCTATGTCTTCTTCTCTATATAACATTTCTGAAACTTGTAGTATGTCAATAGAAATTAGTCTAGGGAGGACACTTAACATTAATCCTAGATTAGAAGATTCATAGAAAAATTAGTTAATTGAGCTACTGCAGAAGCATAGTAATGCATTTGCTCGAGAATATACTGACATTAAAGGGATTCATCATGATCTTTGTATTCATCGTATCTATATCAAGGACAAATTTCAACCCATTCACCAACCCCAATGATGAATGAATCCTACTTTGAGGGAGATAGTGAAGGAGGAATTGCAAAAAATGTTCAATGTTGATGCAGGGATTTTCCAAGGGTCATAACTTTTGACTCGGTTATCCATTTGGGATGAAATTTTATAGGGATTTGTGTCTCAATGAGTTCAATGTCGTGCAGATCTGATCCTTCAAATTAGATATCATTTAGACACTTTTTTAGGGCCAAATTCCTTCATATAAGGCCTCAAATTGGGGTTTTAGTGTTTTTATGGAAATTTTTAGTTATCTCTTAGTTTATGAACTCTATCAGAAAAGTGAGATGACAAATAGTGTCGCTCTAGTTATCTCTTAGTTATTGGTCAGTTAGAGTCATGCGAGAATTTCCTAAAATTAGTTTCTTTCAAAAATCTCATATAGTAGTTATATGGGGTTGAACTTCCATTGTAATAGTTAGGATGGAGAAGGAATAAAAGAGTTCTTTTCCACTCTCGTGTGTTTGCATGGTTTTTAGATCTTGTGAATGAATCCATGATTGCATCAAATGTAAATTTCATCTATCTCAATTCTTACAGTCATTGGGTTTCACCACTCGTGATTGTACCAAAGAAAAATGGGAAGTGACAAGTCTGTATTAATTATAGAGAATTGAATAAAGCCACTTTGAAGGACCACTTTCCTCTCCCTTTAATTGATCAAGTCCTTTATACATTATCAGGTAAAAAAAATTCCCCTTTCTTGATGGATATAATGGTTACAACTAGATTCAAATTTCCCTGGAAGATTAAGACAAGGGCACTTTCACCTACCCTTGGGGAACATATAATTGTTGAGTATTTCCTTTTGGATTTTTCAATTCCCCTGCTACCTTCCAAAATGATATTGTAGGTATATTTTCTAATATGATGCATGCTTGTGTTAAAGTGTACATGGATGATTTTACTGTGTATGGAAATAATTTTAAAGAAGCCATGAATAACCTAGGGAAATTCCTCACAAGATATCAAGAAAGAAACCTTTCTTTTAGTCATGGAAAATATCATATGTTGTTAACTGAGGGAATTTTTCTTGGTCATCATATATCTCTTATAAGTATTCAAGTAGACCCCATGAAAGTTGAGGTAATCTCTAAACTTCCAATTCCCACGACTCAAAAACATGTGTGTAATTTCTTAGGTCATGCAAGATATTATCATCCTTTCATTCAAAATTTCTACTAAGATTGCATTGCTTTTGTTTACATTTCTTTTAAAAGGTAGTGAATTTTGATGGACCAATCAGTGCCAACTTTCTTTTAAATCCTTGAAAGAGAACTATCTAAAGCACCAATATTAAGGGGACCAAGTTGGTTCTTTCCCTTCCACATCTCTACATATGCTTCTAATACAACCATTGGAGCAATACTTGGACAAAAAGAAGAACACTAACCTTATGCCATCCACTTCATCAATAAAAATCTTACTTCGACAAAAGTAAACTATACGATAACTAAAAAAGAGTTTCTTGTTGTCCATGTGTTGACCCTTGACCAAGTTTTGAGGAACACTTGGTCATATTTGACTGTTTTTGGGACTTCAACAGCTTGTCAAAGATGGAGCGCCAGGCGAAGCAGAGATCACGGGATCTCGACCCACTTTGGGCCTCTTTTAGAGTTTTGGGTTAATGTAATGGGAAAGGGATGTCGGCCCGTGGGTTTACCCACGCTTAGGCCCACTTTTGTAATCTATAAATAGATACTAAGACAATGTAAGGGGGGATGGATTAGTGCTAGTAATTAGATCTATGTGATCGGATGTGGATCGTAAAATATCTGTGTATGATTGTAAGAGGCTTGCAAGGATAAGTGCAAGTTGTCGTAGGAGGTTGGGAAATGATTTGTGCTAAATCACAAGGAAGAAGGATCTAGCGAGCTGCGCAGATCTTCTGTCCTGTGCGGAGTAAGGATTGTTGAGGCTCAGTGCTGTAACTGCTTGACCAAGATAATAAAAAAGAAGAGTTGGTGGACGTATCCTCAGGGTGGGGGTGAACCACGTAAATCTATGTGTCATGCTTTGTGTTGTTGCTTACATGTGTTGTCCCTCTCTTGCTAAGTGTTATGACATGTTTAGATAGATTTACTTATGCTTTGTGCTTATTAGATGTGTATGAATAGTAGATCTGATGTGTATGAGGATGCTTAGTGCTAATATCCTCGATTTGATTTGTTTTATTGTTGCTAAGTGTTGAAATACCTTAGATCTAAGTGAATACTGTGATGCTCTGTGCTTTCTGCGAAGTATAATAAGGGTTGAATATGGATGAATGATCAATGCTGAGTACTCTTTAAGCTATTTAATAACAGATCTGTGTCCCAGCTAAGGTTGCAAACACTTGAATCCTGCAACCACCCATGCCTCTACCTTGGGTGAGACTTCATCTGCTTCACAGGTGTTGCCGAAAGGGTTGGTAGTTAGGGTTTTGTTGGTGCGCTCTTGTAGCGTTGAACCCTGGGTTTTCCCCTGTGCCAACAAATGGTTCTGTTGCCGGGACCTGAAACTGTGATTGTTGGGAACTGAGGAAGAAGAAACTTTGTGCAAAAGAAAGCTCTGTGCGTAGATCTGTTTCCCTAGTGCGCAACTTTTTACTCAACCTGTGAAGCTTTGTGCCATGAATAAGGTTAGATCTGAAGAAAGAAAGATCAGATCTGAAGAAAAGAAGCAAGATCTGAACGCTCTGTGCTCTGAGAAAAGTAAAAAGTGGAAATTTATGAAAGAAAGAGGTTAGATATGCAGAAAGAGGTAAGATTTGTAAGCTTTGTGCTTTAATAAAGGTAAGAATAGTTAAAAGTTATTAGATCTGGAAGCTTTGTGCCTTGTAGAAGTAAAAGAAGTGAAATTTTTTGTTTCTAAAGTATGGATTTAGGTATTCTTGATAGATTTTGTCCTAGCTTGAAAACTAGGGCATTGTTAGAAGAAAGAACGTTTGATATGAATAGATCTGATAATAATAATGAAAGATATGTCATACTTATGCATAGAAAGAATTTTTGGACTAACCAATGGATGCAGGATCCTAGAAAGAAATTTTTGCAGGCTAGCCATTATGACCCTAGCACGCAGTACAAGAAAAGTTGGGGATCATTGAAGAGAAAGCGAAGGTTAACTCTTTGTTACAGTTGCAGAAGACCAGGACATCTTGCTAAGGAATGCCCTGGTAGAAACCCTAGTTGCCTTTGTTGTAAGGCTATAGACCATGAAGTATTGGATTTCCCTAGAATGATTGCTAGACTTGAAAAGCTGAATATGGAACAAGCAAACTCTGAAGAAGATCAAGAGACTAAGATTATAGAAGAACCCCAGAAAGAATCAGAGATTATGTTACTGAAAATGAAAGAAACCCTGGATGAACATAAAGATGCTAGTTTGTCAGAGATCTTCAAAGAAAAGGATAAAATCGAAGTAAGAATAGGAGACTTCGACATTGACTGTGCTCTGGATGAGGGAACATAGATGAACATTATGACAAAAAGTACTTGGAATACCCTAGGGAGGCCTGCTATGGTTCCTTCACTAAGAAAAATAGGGTTGTTTAAAGGAAAAATGGTAACCCTATGTGGCAGGATTACCCAGATAGCTATGAGTACCCATGGAGCTTCGACAGAGGAAGAATTCAAAGTTATTAAATTTATTGAGGACCGTGCCCCATTTCCAGCTTTGTTAAGCAAGATCTGGATTGAAAAAGACCAAATCCAAAGAAAAGAATAAAAGGAATCCCTAGAACAGAAGAAGCAAGAACTCATGGAATTTATGACTAGAAGGATCACCTACTTGATGGAAGAACAAGTGAGCAGATATAAGCTATTGGACACTAGAGACTTGGATGTCGAAGCTATAATATTATTAGAGGAACCACAGAATATTGAAATACCTAATCCATATCATGAATAAGTATTACCCTTGGACCTGAAGAAAGAATCTCAACATCGTGAAGTGACTATGTCGAGAGAAGATAAGAATCAAAATGGAAAAGGGATGACCGAGATGAAGCTCACTGGGAAGAAGGCTAGGAAGCTAAGTAAGAAGAGAGCCAAGATCAAAAAGTTACAGAAGATTCCAGAGGAAACTTCGCAAAAGGAAAAATCACAGGAATTGAGCTTCGTCGGGATATCAAAACAACAACATATGGCACTTCACCATGACGAAGCAATATAGTCGTTGGAGGCCGATATATCCATTCGATTGCCACTCTGAACGGATCGAAAAGAATTAAAGGATCATTGCCAGACCATTGGACCTCATCATAACGAACATATCTACGATAATGGAAGCCTCATAACCGTTACTAGCAGACTATTGATGAATTTCCTATTTAGCTCGTCGCGCCATGCACGGAAGACACTTTTGCTAAATCTTGAATTTGAGCCCGCAATTGTGAACAATGATTACTCTGCCCTTGCTCTCTACCTACATTATTGTGAGAACCCGAGCTATTGGTCCTGAGCATATATGTCCGAAGAATTTAGCGCAACTGAAGAATCTGTAAGAGAGGTACTCGCTAGCCTCAGAGCCGAGAAAGTCATGTCGGAACGAGGATTGTCTACAGGTGTACAAGCATCGTCCTTGGGAGAACTGCTAACTTCCCCCTCCACTGCTTGAGCAAGACCATCCCGACTGCCCTCGGAAAGACGATCGAAGCTCGGAAATGATTTTGCAACTGTGAAGATGATCCCAAGCATCTTACCTACATACATCACACCTCTAAGAAGCACAATGAACCAACATAGTGTGCCCAGGGACTTTTAATACGAGTTGGTCACTGTGTACCTCCCGAAGGGGATACATGCAGTGCACGCTGACCAAGACAAGATCCCCACCTTGAAGTTTAGCGACTTCAACCTCGGCGAGGAAGGAATACAGTATGCTAGCCCCGCATAAGTATTTGACTGTCACCAAAGGGAAGAACCCAAAGATCGTTCCCGATCATTGGACCCATAACCTCGCGGAGTCAAACCTCCTCAACGTAATGAAGATTCCTCATTTCGGGAGGCATCAAGAAGTAAATGCGTGCGTCAAGTTACTGTTGTCCTTCTATCATGGAGGATACCTATGGTTGAACCAACGCATCACAGTGGATCCGAATCTGATCAATCGGATCACAGGGCTAAGCATGCAGGGCCCCGACCCATAAGAGTTTTACCCCGAAAAGACCGCAGATCGTGCTCTCACCCAGAGAATAAAGGACACTTATGGAGATGTAGAGAAAGGAACGTGAGGCTACAAGGTGGCTTTCATTGAGAATTCCGCAGTGTGCCTTGGTTGTCAGATGATCACAGACAAACTAGTTCGAAAAAACAGACCGACCCAAGTGACTAGATTTGTAGTTGACCTCGCAGGAAAGTGCGTGGAGGGACTACAGATGAACTGGGTGCATTACCTTGTAAACCAAATAGAGCTTGATTGCAGAGAAGCACAAGACCAAGGGTATGAGTTCCACTTCAGCTGGCTTCTCATACTGATCACGTTCATCGCATGGGAGCTACCGGAAGGTGCAACTTTTCTAGACACCGCGCCATTTGAACCACTGGCTGCAAAGTTCTGTACACTATGGTACTCCAACAACATGAAAAATCAATGGCAGTACAATGTCGTCTTCCACTCCTATTACAACCAATTGAAGATCACAATCTAGTCTACATCGCGCATCACCCCGAACACACTTCACAGGTTTAGACCATTGATGAAATTCAACGCGGACCGCCACTTCATCTACATTACAATGCATGCTGATGAGCATAAAAAATAGCTCCAGACATATTACAAGTTGACAGAAGATGACTTGGAGGAGATTACCAAGGAATGGTCGACGGACCTCCTTATTCCAGCGGACCCCGCAGAGATGTCCGATGTGGATAGCCCTGAAACTATGCTGGACACACCTGGACCAAGCAAGGCCAAGAAAGATGAAGAAGTTCAAGATGTCAACAGTACTTCTATGGAGACCGCTTTGATCTCACCTGAGCAAGTAGACGATGGTGGAGAGTGAGGTGGCATAGAATTCGAGCAAAACAAAGGTGAAGTTACTCCGCCTAGACAGGACGAGGATCCATCCAATAAAAGGAAGGTTACCCCACCAAATCCTTCATCCTGGAAGAAAGATAAAGCCACCAGGACTACATTTAAGACTACCCTCACCACAGATGACTTCGAATTCTTAGTCGCTGCACTGAATGACGCTTCAATGGAGATCACAGAAAAGAAAGAAGCGAAGCAGGAGGAGGTATTCAGCCGAATCAAGGGTGAACTTCAAGAAGTGCAGCAGGCACTACAGTCCATCCGCACAGTTTCTACCACGCTCTCGACAATTGGAACAGAAGAACCAGGAGATGAGCTAGACCAATTGCACTAGATCGCCAATAAATTTGAAGCTCTCCTTTGATGAGATCAGGAAGAGACAATGCAAGCCACCTAGGCTTTGGCGCAGGCACATAAAGACATGATAGAACAATACAGTAATGTAGAACAAGAAAATAGCTCTTCAAACAAAGTGGGAGGAAGAGAAAGAAGAGCTACAACATAGCAAAGAGTAGTTGCTCATAGAGCAACTCGAGATAAAGGAACTGGTTGATAGAGCACTTTGCTCTGTGACAGTGATCGAAGTCCAGATAGAAGAACGGGTTCCACAACAAGTGGCACAACTAGAAGGAGTGATCCAGCAGCTTCAGCAATGCATCGCAGATCTGTAACTTCGTACTGTGCCCGAGACCCCTCAAGATATAAGAGACCTAAGAGAGGTAACTTCCCGCAACGTAGTTGGCAAATTGAAATCCCTTGAATTGGAATGCAAGCAGCTGAATTACAGGAGCGCTCAGACATATGAGACCCTCACGGAGAACCCAAAATTGCAGGCATTGGAGTCACACCTCCAAGATGCAAAGCAACATGCAGATATGTTACAAGCGCAGCTGAAGACCTTAACACCAGTTGAAATAATGAAGAGGTTTCCAAAGTAGCGCACAACCCAGCAGCAGATCCACACCATCCAGAACAAAGTGATGGAAGTCTCTCAACGACTTCAACCAGTGCAATAAAAGGCATGCCAGCTATTTATTGAAGTTGAAAACCAAGGAGTAGAACTTGAACAGGTTGTGCATATAGCAGAACAACGCCTATAAGGGCCCGTGAACGAGGCACTCATCTAGGAGTTCGCCGAGCAAGAGGCAGTAGCAAGACAACAGGTCGAAGCAGCTCGAGCCAAGCTTGAGGAATTCAAAGTAGAATTGAACAGACCTGAGTGACTCGGGATGAGTCACAGGTGAGTGTTGGGGGCCTGTTGGCCCTTGACCAAGTTTTGAGAAACACTTGGTCATATTTGACCATTTTTAGGACTTTGACAGCCTGTCAAAGATGGAGCACCAGGTGAAACAAAGATCACGGGATCTCGACCCACTTTGGACCTCTTTTAAGGTTTTGGGTTAATGTAATGGGAAAGGGATGTCGGCCCGTGGGTTTACCCATGCTTAGGCCCACTTTTGTAATCTATAAATAGATAATAAGACAATGTAAGGGGGGATGGCTTAGTGCTAGTAATTATATCTATGTGATCGGATGTGGATCGTAAAATCTCTGTGCATGATTGTAAGAGGCTTGCAGGGCTAAGTGCAAGTTGTCGTAGGAGGTTGGGAAAGGCTTTGTGCTAAAGTGCAAGGAAGAAGGATCTAGCGAGCTTTGTAGATCTTTTGTCTTGTGCAGAGTAAGGATTGTTGAGGATCAGTGCTGTAATTGCTTGACTAAGATAATAAAGAAGAAGAGTTGGTGGACGTAGCCCCAGGGTGGGGGTGAACCACGTAAATCTGTGTGTCGTGCTTTGTCACGCAGGGATGATTTTAGGGGCTAATTTCGTTCATGGGCTAATTTTCCATGATTTTTCCAAAAATGAGATTCGTTATTTTAAAAATGATTCGCCCAAATTCTACAGAATAAAATTATTTTACCTTACAAATCGCCAAAATTTTATAAAAACTATCTAAAATCCTTATAAATTTGAATATTTTTACAAAAATATTGCCAAACATTTATAGTTGGCATATGAAGGATTAGTAAGATTCGCCAAGGTTTCTACATTTCAAAATAAATTTCCATCCTTAAAATCATCCCTGGCTTTGTGTTGTTGCTTACATGTGTTGTCCCTCTCTTGCTAAGTGCTATGACATGTTTAGATAGATTTACTTATGCTTTGTTCTTATTAGATGTGTATGAATAGTAGATCCAATGTGCATGAGGATGCTTAGTGCTGATATACTGGATTTGATCTGTTTTATTGTTGCTAAGTGTTGAAATACCTTAGATCTAAGTGAATATTGCGATGCTCTGTGCTTTCTGCGAAGTATAATAAGGGTTGAATATTGATGAATGATCAATGCTAAGTACTTTGTAAGCCATTTAATCACAGATCTGTGTCCCAGCTAAGGTTGCAAACACTTGAGTCCTGCAACCACCCCTGCCTCTACCTTGGGTGAGACTTCATCTACTTCGCAGGTGTTGCTGAAAGGGTCGGTAGTTAGGGTTTTGTTGGTGCGCTCTTGTAGCATTGAACCCTAGGTCTGCCCCTGTGCCAACACCATGTCATTAATAAATTTTGTCATTATATAAATGAATATCCTATCTCATGTACATATTGATCATTTTTTATTTGTTATCTTATGAATAAACCAATTACCAATGGTAAGTGACTAGATGATTATTATTACTACAGGAGTTTGACATCACCATCTTTGATAAACCAGGGAGATAAAATGTTGTTGTTGATTTTCTCTCTATGCTTACAAATGATGGTGATGTCATTCCTGTTGAGGATGTTTTTCGTAATGAACATTTATTCACATTATCTATTAACACACCTTGGTTTTCATATATTTCTAACTATTTGGCTGTGGGAAATCTTCCACAATTGTTCTCTCACCAAAGTAACGAGAAATAGTTGTAGACAGAGTGCCATGTACTCATGGATACATATCCAACTCTTTCGAATAGGCCCAAACTATATGATCTGAAGTTGTGTTTGTGAAGATGAAGTCCATGACATCCTTAGAGAATGTCACGATGATCCTTGTGGGGGGAACTTTGTTGACAAAATGGCTTCCAACAAATTACTGCACTTAGGACACTATTTTCCTACCATATTTTGGGATGCTAAAAAGTATGTCAGAAGCTGTGACATTTATTAGAGGATGGGAAGACCAATTCAATTAGATGAAATGTTGTTGCAATCTCAAATTTTGGTAGATCCTTCTGAAAACTGGGCTCTATATTTTGTGGGTCCAACTAACCCACCATCTCAGAAGAAGGTGTATATCCTGATATGCATTGACTATGTGACCAAGTGGGTTGAGTACAAGGCTCTTCCATAAACAACTGAGAAAGTCCTGGATTATTTTTTTATGAATATATCTTTGTTCAATTTGGAGTTCCATGAAACAATTTCATGGATCAAGGGACTCAATTTATGTCCAAGCTCATCTAGCCTATTACTAAACTGTACCATATTTGGCACAAAACTTTCACACAATATCAACCATGGGAAAATGGATAGGTTGAAGTCACTAATATATTTCTAGATACCTTCTTTACCAATATCGTACAAATCCACCATCAAGATTGGGCTAGCATGCTTCTAGAAG
>JASDQU010107176.1:15540-40706 GCA_032191745.1 Picea mariana
ATATTTTGAAATCTCGTTCCGCAATGATATGTTGAGTTGTTTTATATTTTGATCATGTGTCACCTTAGTGCATTAGGTGATGTTGTTAATATCTTATTTTTAAAATAGAAAGAAAAAGAAAAATTTTCCTATTGTACTTCGCTATTCGTAGACGTAACGAAGGGGTCGTTACAAAGACTTTAGGATATGATGCACACAATACAAGGGAACCTCGCTAGCATTCAAAGAGGGAACCAGGTCAAACCCATACAACTCAATAAAGATTATGTTGTCAAGGAAATATGTTTATCTATAGAAAATCCGATATATAATTATTCCATAATTATGCTTTGAGGACAGATCATTTTCTAAGAAAGTTGCAACATAATAATAATAATAATAATAACAACAACAACAAAAAGATTAATAAAAATTCAAAGGTCACACACCCCTTCACCTTGTGACTAGTCAAGACATATAAGCATACCATCATTCGACTCATTTAAATCATCTTATCAATTATGTATTACTCAATATTTTACTCAGTAATACTCTTGTGATAGTTGCAATAGATCTATTCTCATATTTCTCCAATCTGTTTACTCTATTCAAATTGGTTTTGTGAAGGAACGGGGCCACTCCAAGATCTTACTTTCCCTAGTCAAAGCCGCACAACATACTATCTATGACTTGCTTATTATTACCTGAAGACGTCGAAGTGAAAAAGATCCTCTTTCTAAAGTAAGATGAGGGTTATTAGGGGTCAAGCCCAAATTTTTAGGATAAACAAGTCATTAACGTATCTGCATGCATTGTATATGATGAAATAGTGGTTAGATTTTCTATTACACATAAGAACTATTCAAGATAGTTATCATATTCAAGTATTTGAATGAATTTTCCTTCCTTAACATTAAGAATAGAGGTTAAATTAATTAATTAATTGCATCGCTACAATAATGGTTAGATTTTCTAATAAACTTAAGAACTATTGAAGATAGTTATGATATTCAAGTATTTGAATTCCTTAATTAAACGTTTTTAAGATTAACCTTGTAAGTTATAAGCGTATTCATAGCCATAAATAAGAATTCGTAATTTCTGCCATCTTATGTTGGACACTTACCGATTATTACATACTTGTTGTAATGGTCTATCTAGTACATTGCTCTTTTCATTTTTCTCCAATTATCACCCTTTGTTTCACAATTTTATGCCTACACACGGAGTGAGAAATGGAGAATATAATTGTATAGCGTACATATTGTCTATGGTTCATGCATGCTTTGTCCATCCGGTGTCATTTTAATTTGTTTAATATTTTTACATTTAGATTTAGAAGGAGCTCCAAATCGCAATGCAATAAATAGATCTTTGTTTGTTACTATAGGGGAGGTGGCACCCATGAGCTCTACCCTCTCTGAGAGGGTAAACAAGTTTTGAGAAGTTAGTTGTTTCATTATAACTAATTTTTTTTGGGATGTTATATGCATAAAAGAATACTTAAGTCGTACATGAATACTTAAGTCGTACATTATATGCATAAAAGAATACTTAAGTTGTATAACCAAGGGGTGAGTTATTTACATCATATTGGATGTAGTTATCTTTTGAATTTTACATTTTTTCTCATATTTTTTTTACCCTATCCTCATATATGATATATATGATATGGGATATAGTTATTCTTTTGGTTTTACATTTTTCTCATATTTTTCTCACCTCCTACCTTCAGGTTTCTCATACTATGTATAGTGATAAGTGATTTAAGTTTTACATTTATTATTTGTCAAAATATCATCAATCATAGCTATATGAAGGTGATCAATAACCACCAGGTTATGGAGCATTACATGTTGCATGGGGTTGCTTAGACACCATCGAATTTGAAGCAATTCAAATTCGATTGCATATACGCAACCCCATGCAACATTTAATGTTACATAACATGGTGGTTATTAATTGCCTTCATCTAACTACAATCCCATGCAACTTTTAATGTTGATAGTAAGGTGATTATTAATAACCATTACATGAATGTTGGTTAGTCATATCATCAATAGTGATAAGAGATCAATGTTCTACATTCATCACATATCATTGAGGATCATAGCCGAATTTAATTGTCATGGCGATAGGTGATCAATGCTTTGCATTCATCACATGTCATAATGTTACGGATCATAGTCGAATGTTATTTTCATTGGTTGGTTTGTTGTAACATGGATAATAATAGTGGTAAAATTTTTACATTTGTAATGTGTCATGTGTATCATGTAATTCTATGGATCACAACCGTATTGGATTCATAATGTGCATTACCATTATGTTTCATAATGTTATGAATCATAATGATATTGGATTCGTCATTGTGAATCACAATCATATTGGATTCATTGCATGTCATAACACTATGGATCACATTCATATTGGATTTATCATGTGTCATGTATTGTTATGGATCATAGTCATATTGAATTCATCATGTGTCATAACACTATATATTATGGTCATGTTGGATTTTGTCACATGTCATAATGCCATGGATCATAGTCATATTGAATTCATCATGTGTCATAACACTATGTATTATGATAACACTGTATTATGGTCGTGTTGGATTTTGTCACATGTCATAATGCCATGGATTATAGTCATATTGAATTCATCATGTGTCATAACACTATGTATTATGGTCATGTTAGATTTTGTCACATGTCATAATTCCATGGATCCTGGTTGTATTGGATTAGTCATGGGTTATAATGCTATGGATTCTAAATGTATTAGGTTCATCATACATTAAAATGCTATGGATCATAATTGTATTAGATTCACGACAAGCTGTAATGTTATGGATCCTAATCATATTATTAGATTCGTCATGGGTCATTATGCTATGAATCGTGGTTGTATTGATTTTTCATGAGTTATAACACTATGCATATAATTGTATTAGATTCATGACATGTTGTAATGTTATGGATCCCAATCATATTATTAGATTCGTCATGGGTCATAATGCTATGAATCGTGGTCGTATTGTATTTTTCATGAGTTATAATACTATGCATATGTTATGGATCGTAGTAGTATTGAATCACTCTTGATATTGGATTCATCCTTTGTCACAATGCTAATTGTCACAATGGTAAAGTAGAACTTTTTTGAGTACTATTCATATGGGATTAGAGATGTTAAAATCAAAATAGTGATACTACAGGTATATATTTGGTATATTTGATGCATATAATTACATTTGCCTCACAAGTGTTATATATGTGAGATACTTCAAGGTAGCCTACAAAGTATCACATCAAAGCATCACATTAAAATTGTCATCAATGTTAGCACCACAATAAGTGAGAATGCTATCATATTAATACACAAACTTACACCCCAAAATTAACTTCTAAACAAAAAAAAATACAATATCATTATATTAATACATAAACTTATACCCCAAAATCACAAAGTATCACATCAAAATTGTCATCAATGTTAGCACCGCAATAAGTGAGAATGCTATCATATTAATACACAAACTTACACCCCAAAATTAACTTCTAAACAAAAAAATATAATAGCATTATATTAATACATAAACTTATACCCCAAAATCAACTTGTAAACAAAAAGTATAATATCAATGATTATTATAAAATATTTGTATCTCACAATTAAACGTTTCTTTAAAATAAATATTATAATTTTTATTAAAATTCAACTTATATAATATAAATAAAATAAAATTTATATAATACCAACAAATTACTAAATCACAATAATATACATTCACTTTTAACATCTTTAACTAACAAAATTAGATATAAACTTTAAAGGATTGTCAACTTACCCTAAACATGATAAAATTACCTAAGGGATGCAAGGCCACACTAAATAAATAAAAAAATTACTCGTAATTAAAAAAATATCATTACCTCTAGCTAATATGTGATGTGGATGTCAATGTCTACATTGAAAACATTACCCTCGGAGAGAGAAGAAGGATAGAAAAACCCCTCTACACACAAAACAAACAAAGCGTGAGGTCATGCCATGATGATGGAGGGTGAGTCAATACACAATTACTAGTGTTTTTTGTTATGGTAAACTTGTCTAGCGCTATCATTAAATCTTATTATTCAAATTCAACTAAAACACAGACAACAAGGAAGTTTCATACACTAATTTGGGATTTATTTTGATCTTGACCTTAAAAATAGAGAATAGAGAAAAACTAATTTTTGTTGTTATGGTAAATTTGTCGAGTGTTATCACTACATCTCATTATTCAAATTTAACTAAAACAGACAATGCTCTCGAAATTTATATTTCTCATATTTGAACCATAACAAATTTTCTAAATAAATATACTTGTAGAAAACCCTCCAAATACTTTTCCATGTTCCATAAATAGTAAACAGGGATTTATGGCTTATTTTTTTATCAATTACAATGTGAACGAACGATGTGATCGTCCACATTAAAATAACAAATCCACAATCCTTACCATATGTACCTTAGCATATGTATTCAAATTGATGGTGTGCCAAGGTTCAAAGACAAGGGAGTGGCCCCATCAATATGCATTTGTGGATGTATCGACTTATGTGAGTGAACCATTACATGAGAAAAATAATGGGGCAACCCCTTTAGGATGACATCACTTTAAGTTTTTGATGACATCACTTTCACTTTTAGGGCCATTCACATAACATAATATTGCCTTACCATATGTACCTTAGAATATGTATTCAAATTGATGGTGTGCCAAGGTTCAAAGACAAGGGAGTGGCCCCATCAATATGCATTTGTGGATGTATCGACTTATGTGAGTGAACCATTACATGAGAAAAATATTGGGAAACCCCTTTAGGATGACATCACTTTAAGTTTTTGATGACATCACTTTCACTTTTAGGGCCATTCACATAACATAATATTGTTCTGGGCTAGTGTAGAATCATGAAGGAGGTGGGCCATTTATAAAAAAACATTTAGCATTTCCTTAACATACATATATCTTCATCATAGTTAGAGTGCAAAAAAGGGGTGGTCCAAACATTTTTAACTTTTCCTTATGCCTTCACCATGGTCAAGTTGTAAAAAGGGGGACCAAGGGGTGGTCTCGATTCCCTTTAAAACAAGCCCTGTAAAGGTTATGTAAAGGTTATGTACCATGATTTTCTAACAAGCCCTGCCATAAGCCAAAGTCACAATAAAAATGGAGTTAAGTAATAAACCCTCCATTATAAACTAGGATCATGTCATGTGGCCTTTTTTAATTCTTACTTTTTAATCCTTACTTAGGTGTTTCATAAGTGAGATGCATATGCATAAGCATTAGACTAGGAAAACCATGAGAACATAATCATAATCTAATCATCAATGACATACCATACAACCAAAGAGCATAACACAACTATCTTTTTAAGCATCAAGTGCAACTATGAAGAAAGAACTAGGTACCAAGAGAGCATGAAGTGCAACCATGAAGAGAGAACTAGGTACCAAGACAATCTACCACATAAGCCGCTTCACATATGCTACTACTATTATCCAACCATTGGGGGATAGAAGCATCATACATGAACCAATTTGTGATATCCAATGACTTAACCCATTTACCATCCATGGATAATAGGGAAGTACTGGGAGGGTTTTCTATAAGAATTTTCTTGAAGAAGAAAATATCCACAAATCAGTTCAAAATAAAACCACTTTGATATGAAATTGACTTCTATGGTTTTGAATCCTCTAAATATTCTTTAAATTTCAAATGTGAATAGATATGCATGTGTGGATAATGATATCCCACATGGCATCCACTTGGTAGTGCATGAAAGACGAGGAACACATGCATAAACATATAACCAAAGATCTAACATGTCTAAACTCCTATGGAAAGCATCAAATAAAAAAAAATAGATCGGACAAAAGAAAAAGAGGAGATAAGAGATTTACATGGTAAAACCCCAAGGTAGGGAAACATACATAGAAGTAGGCCTTTTGTTCTTTAGACCTGTCCCAATTACAACAGCTAGACCACACTCAATTATGGATTTCATATGGAATCCACACAACTCTCAAGCATCACAATTGAGCCTCCTTCGTCTCTATTATTTAGAGATGAGGAATAAGAGAACATATCATATGATGAATGTGGGATAAGCTTTAGTTTATAAATTAGTGAGTTTAATGAAGAGTAATATTCCCATTAGTGTAATAAATCCTCATTGCGTATACAAAATAGTATGTCGTAATGACAAGATGTACAATAGTAAATGTGGCCACTAGACAAACATTATACACATTCTTACATTCCCCCTTAAAGTTGACCCAATTCATTAAACACATTTGAAGGATCATGTAATTATGATTAACATTCGACCTTCTTTCATCCCTAAGTTGTGAATATGAAGAAACTTTTCCTCTATCATGGACTTGGTGAATATATCAATAGCTCATTATTTAGTGGGGAAATACTCCAAATTAAAAACACCATCTACAACCAGGTCCCAAATGTAATGGGTATCCAGGTCAATATGTTTTGTTTTGGAGTGATACAATGGAATATATAGAAATTGAATAGCAATATGATTTCACATATCAACTTAGTAAGTGCATTATGAACCAATTCAATCTCATCAAGACATGTTGAATCCACACTACTTATTTAGCTACTTCCTTATCTCCCATGTACTCTACTTAACAAGAATAAAGAGAAAGTGTTCTCAAGATCTTACCAGACTAATAATTGGACCTGAACCAACATGAAATAGATATCCTATATAATAGATCAGCTATTAGTATCATCTCTTGACTAATCAAGACCGATATAACCAAGAAGTGAAATAGAATCCTTGTGAGAATATAAAACATCAAAATTGAGAATTACTTGAAGATATCTATCCTATATAATAGATCAGTTATTAGTATCATCTCTTGACTAATCAAGACCGATATAACCAAGAAGTGAAATAGAAGCCTTGTGAGAATAGAAAACATGAAAATTAGAAGTTCCTTGAAGATATCTGAGAATTGTTTTAGCTTCTTTTCAATAACTATCATGAGGATTTTGCATGAAACTCAAAACCATACTTACAACAAAGAAAATATCAACTTGCTATGATTCAAATAAATCAAACTACCAACTAGTTGGCGATAGCATGTGACATCAACAAGAGACGATTCACAATAAACTATTAATATGACTCTTGAATAAAATTGTGTTGGTGAAGTGGTCAATAATGGATCACCGCATAATTTTTCATCTATCTTAGTACTTTCTGGGTGGAAACAAATGAGGAATTGGCTTACAGGACCCATTTTAGTGACTAGTCCTAGTTTGGAGATTTTGGGTCTGGAACCTTCTAAATCCATTTTGAGGCATCAAACATCACCTTTTGATGTGAAAACTTTACAATCATATCTCATAGCTCCTTGATGTTGTTATACACACCAATACATTTCCAACGGTGTGAAAAATAACCTCCATCAGAGATCGTATGTGAAAGTTATGCTTCTCGCAAGTTGACCTACCTTGTTTACCATTTCAATATGAGTGTATGCCACCTCGATGCCCATTACTCACACGTGTGGAGCTAGAAACATTTGTAATTTCAAGAAGAATCTAGAAGCTCACAAAACTTATAACTAATTGAGGGTTGAGGATGCAAAAACCCCAACCCTAGACGAATATCGGGCTATGTTAAACATTGGGCCACTAGGAAGAGAAAGGGTTCCATTATTTTGTATTGTACTTGTAAAATAGTTGATCAGAGAATCTAGGAGTGAGACTTGGGAGCATAACAAAAGATGAAGTAGATTATGTAGCAACCATTCAGGCCACAGTGGCATAGGAAACTCCATAGTGAGTTCCCCTTTCTTTGTGTTTTCATATCATAACTAGAGAAAAGAGAGCATAGCATAGGAATCACCTTATAGATAGGTTTTATATCATTACAAGTTTCTTGGGATACATCTTGTGTTCATTGTGTGGATGGTGTGTACATTTTCTTTTTCTTTGATTTCTATATTTCAGTTATTTTCATAAATATGAGAAATAACTTAGTAATAATTAAGCTGAGATCTAAGGAAACAAATCACATAATCTAAGATTTTAGATTATTATAAGATTTGTTGTTATGAACTATTCCAGTGGAATATCCATGGTGGTTTATTGATCATGAAGGTTTACAACCACTCATTTGAAATCAAGAAATAAAATCCAAACCGTACTTAAGTTGATAAAGGAAGATCCCATCAACCATATGCTAGACCGGAAGACCTAAAAGTAATGTAAAATGCCAAAGTATTCCATCTCAAAACTCTACTTTAGATCATTCTTCAATTTCTTTTTAGATCATTCTTCAATTTATTTATTAATAAAATCTGGCTAGCAGTGAGAATCAAATCATCCACATAAAGAAAAACTATGAGGACACCATCTTTAAAGAACCAATGAAACCAAGAAAGGAAATACAAAGAACACATATGTGCCCAAAAATTAATGTAAAATGCCTAAGTCTATCATCTCAAAATTCTACTTTAGATTATTCATCAAATTCTTGATTAATAAAATATTGCTTCCTATGAGAATCAAATCATCCACATAAAGAACAACTATGAAAACACCATCTTTAAATATCCAAACATACAAATTTGGATAAGATCAACATGAAACCACTCTTCAAGAAATGTGTATAAATTTTGGCTACCAAACAATCCTTATGCTTTTCAATCTATTTGTCTACAATAAATTTTGTATAATAGAACTATTTCCATCTGGAAATATTATTTCCAGGAGGAAATGGAATTAAAGACCAAGTATGATCCTTTATCAAGGAGTCATATTTAGTAGCAGGAAATGGAACGAAAGACCAAGTATATCCTTTATCAAGGAATCATATTCATTGGCCATTGATTTCTCCCATTCTAGCTTTCCTTTATCATCTAAGGAAATGGAATTAAAGACAAGTATGCTCCTTTATCAAGGAATCATATTTAGTAGAAGGAAATGGAACAAAAGACGAAGTATGATCCTTTATCAATGAATCATATTTAGTAGAAGGAAATGGAACAAAAGACAAAGTATGATCCTTTATCAAGGAATCATATTCAGTGACCATTGATTTCTCCCATTCTATCTTTCCTTTATCATCTAAAGAAATGAAATTAAAGACCAAGTATGATCCTTTATCAAGGAATCATATTTAGTAGCATGAAATGGAAGGAAAGACCAAGTATTATCCTTTATCAAGGAATCAAATTCAGTGGCCATTGATTTCTCCCATTCTAGATTTTCTTTATCATCTGCATAAGTGGAAGGATCATATATGTCTAAAACGTTTTCCATAAGAGAAAATTTTGATATATTCCTACGAGTGTTGTAACACCCTATTCTTTACCCTCTATTTAGTATTGTATGTTTGTAAATATTATGAATGGTCAAGGGCCAAACAATGCAATATGTAAACATTATAAAATGAAAAATAATACAATGAAATACACCACCTAATGTAGACTAGTAAGGACCACAATAATGGGAAGACTATGATTCCACAAGAGAGGGGACTTAATGGGGGTTATGAGGGATTTAAACATGCCTGAGGGGACTTAATGGGGGTTATGAGGGATTTACACATGTCTTGAGTATTAAACCATCTTCATAAATCATATTTTCGTTTAATCATTTATCCATTTGACTTATTAAACACTCAATCATTGAATTCATGTAAGAGGTTGGTGGGGGAGTCAACTCACCTAGTTATGACAACATGAGTTGAGTGTAATTATCTTGGGGAAGAGTGTGATTCAGTCAATAATAGAAGAAGGAGAAAATTTTAGTAGGAAGGAGTGAAGTTTTTACAGTTAGCAAGAAGTGAGGAAAACTAAAGTTTGGTGCTGGAAAAGAGTAGGTAACCATGTAAAATTTATAGTTGTTATTAAGTTATTTTCAATTTACTAGAGAATAATAGCATAAGTAGGATCACTAAAAGAAACAGAATCACAAGGTACACAAAATTTTATCCTGGGAAACCCTCATGGGGGAGAAAACCCAACAAACAATTCTTCAATAATAGATTGTCAATACAATGCCAAGACTAAATACGAAACAACCAAGAATAAGACAAGGATTGAGCATGTGTCTCTCTCTCCTTCTTATAACTATATCATCCTTCAAAACTTGCGCACTAGATGAGTGACTTGAGTGAGTCATTGAATGAGGCGCCATACTCACTTATTATACTAGCTGAGGAGTGCTAGGGTTATTTCTCTTCACCAAGCATGGTTGACTTATTCCAATAGTTGTTAAAACCACTTTATAATCCCTAGGGGCCAACTTCTCAAATACCACCATATAAATATGGTTCGACCTATCCAAAAAAAGGGATTTGGTATTATACGAGACTCGACATGATCAATCCACAAAAGGAGATTTGATCTATATAATAATAACTCAATTATAATTAGAATATATTTCGCAGTTACAATATTTCAACACTCCCCCTTAACAAGAAGGGTATTCTGCTGATATAACCCAATACAACATCATCAAGAGAGAGAGAGGGAAGCAACATCATCGACATCTTTAACATTTACTGGAATATCTACAAATCATTGAAATTTTTTCTCATCATCAATAACATCATCTTTCAAAGCATGGAGCTGGAATAGAATCATCATCATCATTCGCAACATCAAGTTGAAACATCAACATCAATAGCATGAAGCTAGAACAACAATCTCGCCAACATGAGGCTGGTACATCATCATCAACAACACAAGGTTGAATCAATCAACATCATTAGCACAAGGTTGAAACAACAACATCATCAATAGCACAAGGTTGAATCAATTAGCATCATCAACACGAGACTGACACAACAACATCATCAACATGAGGCCGAGACAACAACATCATCAACACGAGGCTAAGACAACAACATCATCAACATGAATATGATACAACAACATCATCAACATGAGGTTGATACAAAAACATCTTCAGCACAAGGAGGATACAAAAACATCTTCAGCACAAGGCTGAGACAACAACATCATCAACACGAGGTTGAAATAACAACATCATCAACACGAGGCTGATACAACAACATTATCAACACGGGGTTGAGACAAAAACATCATTAGCATGAGGTCGAGACAACAACATCATAAACACGAGGTTGATATAACAACATCATCAACATATGTAAACGGAATGAGGTCGGTGCAGCAACAACATTTTATGGTACTCTAACAGACCGTCCTTACCATACCTTCAGGATCTGCCTAGGAATCATAAGATTCCCTAGGACGTAAAAGCCTAACAGAGCTACCACGTGCTACTCTGATAGACCATCCTTACTAGACCTTTTGTATTTTCCTAGGAATCAAAATATTCCGTAGGATATAAAATCCTAACAGAGCTACCACTACTGACCACAACTAGAATATACATGCATAGGTACTCTGACAGACCATCCTTATCGGACCTTCGAGATCTGTCCAGTGATGATCAGTACTGTAGGATATAAAATCCTAACTAAGCTACCTATTGTTGGTCAGGATACCATAGTATCATCAACATCCCTCCCCCTTTCGAGGGATGTCCTTTCAGACTATACCAAGCTTGTCTCGAAAGTATTCAAACTTTACATGAGACAGAGGCTTGGCAAACACATCTACAACCTATTCATTTGTACCAACATATTGAATCTTTACAGCTCCTCTCTGCACCATGTCATGAATATATTGATAGCGTATTTCTATTTGCTTCGAATTATCATGGAACACTAGGTTCTCGATCATCTTTATGCAGCTTTGTTTATCACATAGAATCACAGTGACTTCCATCTCCATATCGAATAGACCTATCAACAACTTCCGAAGCCATATGGATTCACAACTGGTGGAACATGCTGCAATGTATTCCTCTTATGTCATGCTAAGAGAAATACTGGATTTCTTCTTGCTCTTCCATGAAGTCATGGCTGATCCCAGATTGAAACAACATCATGAAGTGCTCTTTCTATCGAAAACACTTCCATCCCAATTTGAATCAGTATAACCAAATAGTGTGAAGTCATGATCTCCAGTATAACAAAGACCATAATCCAATGTACCCTTAAGGTATCTCATCACATGATTTGTGGCTACAAGGTGAACATGTTTCTTCTCTACCAGATACTGAATCAAGGTGTTCACAGCAAAGCATATATCTGGCATGGTATTCATTAGATACATCAATGAACGGATAATTTGTCTTTACATAGTAGCATCAACCAACTCGGACAAAGTATAAACCAAGAGCTTCAACTTTGTTTCCATGGGTGTGCTCATGGATTTACATTCCAACATTTCAAATCTCTTTAGTATTTCAACTGCATACTTCCCTTGGTTAAGGAAGATCTTCTCTAGGCTCTGCCAAACTTCAATACCTAAGAAATAATGCATCAAGCCTAGGTATTTCATCTCAAACTCTGCAACGAGCTTCTTCTTACAATATGTGATGATATTTTCTTCTCTTCTTAAGAATAACTCATCCACATATAGTAGCAATATAATTGGCTCATTATTCATAACCTTGAAGTAAAGGTTAGAATCATATTTACTCTTAGCAAAGTCCAAGATTGTCAGGAAACTATCAATTATGTCATACCAAGCTCTAGGAGCTTGCTTCAACCCATACAAAGATTTATTCAATTTGCATACATGAGTCTTTATGTCTTCAACTTCAAACCGTTGTGTTTTTTCTATATATACTTCTTCTTCAATAAAACCATTTAAGAAGGATATTTTCACATCCATCTGGTGTAACTTCCACTTCATTTTGGTTGCAGGAGCTATGATGGTTCTGATAGAAGTGTATCTGGATATAGGAGAAAACATCTCTTCATAATCAATGTCTTCCTTTTGAGAAAAGCCATGATCTACAAATATTGATTCATGTTTTTCAATACTTATGTCTGCAACATGTTTTATCTTGTATATCCATTTGGAAGATACCACATATTTGTTCTTCAATATGGGAACTAGTTCCCATACATCAGTCTTTATAATGGATTGGTATTCTTCTATCATGACATCCTCCCATTCTTTCTTCTGAATGGATTCTTCAAAGAAAGTAGTTTCCTTTTCTATGAGATCACACATCAAAGCCATATAACTGGAGAATGGCTTAGGTTTCTTGCTTTCTCTCATGGTTCCCTTTGGGGCACCATACTTCTCTCCATCTTGAATAAGTTCTCACTCCCAAGATGGATTTCTCTTGTGAGAGATCATCATCTAGGGAGGTTCTTTAGATTCTATCATATCATGATCTTCTGGAATCTCATCATCAGGAGTAATTGTAACTTCCTTCACTGGTTCTGCAACTCTGGCAGCTACAGGTTCTTCTTCATATACTTCTTCAAGCTAGAATTCCCTTTATCTTTTGAGTGTTGCATGTTCATCAAAGGTTACATATCCGTTGATCTCAATATGATGGTAACCTGGTATGTAAATTCTGAAGGCCTTAGAGACCTCACAGTATCCAACAAATATTCCCTTCTTTCATGAAGGATCCAACTTAGTTCTTCTTTCTTTCGAAGAGATTTTCTACCAAGGCTTTGAATTCCTTGAATTTTTTGAGTACTTCATCTTTTGATTTCAAGATATGAATCCAAGTCTTGTGAGAATAATGACACATAGTATACATACCCACTTAGAGAGGTTGTTGGTATTGGTCTGCATACATCTGATTGGACAATTAAAAACCTCCTTCTTCTGGTACATAGGATACATCCTTTATTCTCATCAGATTTCTTTTCGTGTGCTTAATAGTCAAGTATCTTTTCCTGGTATCACAAAACATAATATTCAATTTCTTGTTTGGTCACCTTCTTGGGTGGCTCATCATCTTCAACTGCATGGGCATGATGTCTTTTTTTATTTCTCTTCTTGTAATATTCCCTTCTGGAAGGACAATCCTTAGCAATGTGTCCCATCTTATCACAATGATAACATTGATAAGAGGAGAAATATTTTTCTCTTTTTTTCCCCTTCTGCTATTTTTGGAATCTCCTTGGAGGGTGAGATTATTTATAGGTGAATCTCTTTCGAGAGTGAGATTCTTTATGAATATGTGTCTCCTTTTGGAAATGAGACCTTTTTTTTCCTCCTTTAGCAAGAGAAGCGAGGGCTTGTTATTCATCCCTTAATAGTACATATTCTTGATTTGCTACTCTTGCTTCTTCTTTAACACATTCTTCTCATAGACTGCCAAATTGGAGTTTATATTTTATTGCATAGACAGTTTGGACGAAGGCATCCTAGGGTCTTGTGAGACCATTAAGAGTTGTCATGATTAGTTCATTTTCATCCAAGTTGTCTGCAATTGCTTCTAACTGTTCTTTTAAATGAGTAACCCTAGAGAAATAGTCATGAACTATTTCTCCTTTCTGCATCTTTGTATTGTTGAGTTGGGTTCTCAGATTCATCTTTCGGTTGATTTTATTTCCTCCATACATTTTGGTTAGGAAATCAAACATCTATTTTGGAGTATTCTTGGAAGACACTTGAGGGATCAAGTGATCCTTAATGGAGTCTTCAATTATCCTTTTGGCCCTAACCATATCATTTTTGTTCTTTTCTTTGGCTGCATCTTCTTTGGGTTCTGGTACATTTTCTTTTATGAATTTTGAAAGGTCATTTTATTCAAGAATAAGTCCAATTATGTACTTCTAGGAACATAATTTTTCCACACCTTCTAACTTGTCAACAAGATTGGTGCTTGTAGACATCTTAACCTGGAGCTGGGAAAATGAACAAAAATTGAAAGTGCTCAGAAAATGAATTTGAAATTACCAAGAGATGTGTTGGGTTGAGGCGAGTAGGCTGGAGCTGTCTGTTTTAAAAAAAATCAATTTTTACCCCTTGAAACTTGACTTGTGCAAATCCGGACTGGTACTTCTGGTACTGGTTTTGGTTTCCTGGTTTTCTAGTTTTTTGGTACCAGTCAAAACTAGGGTTTGACTTTCTGGAGGCTCTGACCACTGAAAAGGTGGAGTTAATATGTCAAAATATGCTGCGTAGGGTGCACTTTTATAGATGGTTTTAGGTCAGAAATTCCTTTCCAATAAAAATCCATAATTTTCTTGGATGGCAATAGTGACATTTTTGGATACATAGTGAAAAGTGCTCTATTTATTTTATCTCTAATACCATGTTAAATTTAGAGTTGTTATTAGATTCTTTTCAATTTACTAGAGAATAATAGCATAATTAGTATCACGGAAAGAAACACAATCAAAAGGTACACAACATTTTATCCTGGGAAACCCTCATGGGGGAGAAAACCCAACAAAAACTTCCTTAATAATAGATTGTCAATACAATGCCAAGACTAAAGACCAAACAAACAAGAATAAGACTAGGACTCAACATGTGCCTCTCTCTCCTCCTTCTAACTGCAACCTCTTTCAAAACTTGCACACTAGATGAGTGACTTGAGTGAATGAGTGAATGAGGTGCCATCCTCACTTATTTATACTGGTTGAGGAGTGCTAGGGTTATGTCTCTTCACCAAGCAGGGCCAAATTCTTCCAATAATGGTTAAAACCACTTTATAATCCCTAAGGGACAACTTCTCAAATACTACCATATAAATATGGTTTGGCCAATCCACAAAAGGATATTTTGTCTTATACAAGACCCAACATGATCAATCCACAAAAGGGGATTCGATCTATATAATAATAACTCAATTATAATTAGAAAATTCTTGGTAGTTACAATATTTCAACATAGTGAGTATTGAAGAAATCTTGTTGAAGCTGGTAATTATGATGAGATTGGTGTTTCCATTATTGTAAATGTTTTATGTTGATAAATCACCCAAAGATCATTTGTAAATGTTGTGTGAGAACTCATGTTGCAACGGTATTTCCTAGAGACTCCAGCTGAGATATTCATGTCTGGTCTTTGTTAGAGCCTTTGAGGGGATGGAAATAATTTGAGGGATATTATGCAGAGAAGAAAATTCCATCCCTTTGGTTGTTCAAATAATGGGGAAGAGAGCTAGGTGGTTAGAATTGTTGTAGGATTTGTGTCATTATGTTTTAGTAAGTTTTGAGCTATTACAATGGACTGTAGACACCCATAGGAGTTTGTTTATCCTTGTGGTCTCATAGCCCCAGCTCAGGGTGAATTTCTACTGAAAGAAATGGATAAACAAAGTCTATGGTTGGATGGAACATCTGACATTTGCAACCAATTATGTAAATATTCACAAAGATAAGTGATATGATCATTGTGCTATTTATTGTGTTAATGACATGCTTGAATGTTGTGTTTGATTTATGTTTTGTGTATTTAATTTCTATTGAGCATTCTTAATAATTTTCATTCGTGATTTTAAAATTAACCATTAGTTGCATGAGCTTGTATATCATGTTGCACATATTTCTGCATTTGAATTGATATGTTAGTCAATTTAGTAGTAGAAGGACTCAGCGATGGAAATGGGTATGTTACAGATTGGTATCAGAACTTTTGGTTCAACACTAGACCTGTATGGGATAAAGACCATCATGAATTTGATAACTTTGTTGTTCTAGAGTTTTGATCTACATTGAATTGGGAACACTTGTAAAAACATAGTGAAATCCCCAAATTTCTAAGCATATTCAGGTTGAATTTGCACTCAAAATGGTCAAGCCGATGATTAATTGCATTGATCTGCAATTTGCAAAGTTAAGAATTGGCTTGGGAGGTCAAATTTGTGTTTTCATGGAAATCGTGAAGATTAGTGAAATCGACGGATAAGATATCATTTGATCTTGGTATAAATTATCAAGATTCATCTTGGATTAGGACAAAAAAATTCTAATAATTTCTAAGTTAAATGAGTTCAACAATGTGAAAGTATTTTAATTTTACCAAAGGGAATTTTTCAAAGTTTGACAAGAGACAAATTTTGGAATCCACCGAAAAGAAATATTTCGAGTTCACCAATGGAAGAAATTTTTGAATCGCCTAAAGAGGGATTTTTTTTACCACTAAAGGAGGGATTTTCTTTCCGTTGAAAGAAGGATTTTGGGGTTCATTGATAAAATAAATTTGACGACCACCAAAAGGAGAAATTATCATATTGTCAATGGAGGAAATAAGTTGATCGTTGATGAAGGGAAGGGAGGATGGTGACATAGCCATATCAGGGACAAGAAAGTGGATATTTGTAGCCATGTGCCATGCCACGTCAACTAGATCTCCACATCATTAAGATAACGGTTTTTATAAATAAATAAAAAAGATTTCTAGAGCCAAAAATGGCCATAACAATAGTATATTAACTCAAAATCAATTGAAATTTAAAGGGTAAGTCCAAAGGAAGGAGACCTACAAAAGTGTTAGTGAGGGTTAATGGCTAGTTTTCTTTAAATTTCTAGGGACCTAGAATAGGGTGGTATTCAGTGATAGGGACCTAGATGAAGAAGAAAATTTATATTGAGCCTAAAAAGAAAATATGAAGATATCCATTTGGTATTTTGGGATAATTCCAAACAGTTTGGAGTTGAGGTAAATCCATTATTCTCGGACACTTTTTGTGATTTTTTTGAAATTTTTAGAGGAGGAAAAAAGACTCCATATCACAAATCTAGAAAAAATGATTTACTCAACATTGTACCTCCTCAACAAGCTAGACAACTTTGTCTTGATGAATGTTTTCTCAATTTTTCTTCATTTTCAAGATAGCTATTTTTGCTAAAAATTCTAATTCTAAAGAAAATGTAAAAAGAGCAAAGTTGACGAGAGATAGCTAGTTTTGCTAAAAATTCTAATACTAGAGAAAATGTAAAAAGAGCAAAGTTGACAATTCCAAATTTATATAGAATTTAACTAGAGGATCAGATTTCGAATATGAAAATTGTTGTGTTTTCAAAATCATATATTTTACCTGTGCCTAACACAAAAGTTGTAACATCCCCAAATTATATGAATATTGCTATGGATAAGCGATGTAATATGTGAATTGTATTTATGATTTTAATAAATATCATGTGATGCCAGCTGCTGGGAATATGAAAGAGATGGGGGTTGATTTATCCAAAAGAGAGGGAATGCCTAAGAGTGTCTAAGACGGATCCAAGGAGGAAATTAAGTATGGGTACTAATTCAAGCCATATTTATGAATTTTATTACCATTAGGGATAACTTCTAATTTATGTTTGAGTGTATGAGAGCCCAATCATTAAATACATGTTAGGGTGGGTGTAGAAGCGACATCCATAGTTATTGGAAGTACGGGGTTATTATACAATCAACATTTGGTAGAATGAGAAGTCAACTATCTTTGGAAAATAGAAGAAATTTGTAGTGGGGAGAATAGGTAGTTTTCACATGGAGTTTTGGGCATGAGAAAAAAAAAGAAAGCACTGGAGCTAAACTAAGAAGGATGGGAGAATTATGGAGCATGCCAAATCATTTTTGGAGCGTAATGGAGCTGGAAATTGAAGAGTCGGGTTGTCAGGAATGAAGAGTGAACTCCTGGGCGAGCTTCACTATAACAACAATTGTTTTTGTTTTTTTTTCTAGAAATTTTCCTGGCAACAAGTTCCCTTGAGTTTCCAGCTAAGAGATTTCTGGTTACCTGTGCCAAAGAGACCCTAATAAACCAATGGGAAGCCCGAGGGACTGAGATCAGTGAAGAGGTACATTCCTTGGGTTGGTCAAGTCAAGAGGAAGAGAGCTGGAGGAAATTTGAGTTAGTTGTAGGAAGATACCAGTGGATTATGGATTTATAGTTGTGAGTGGACTGTGAGAGGCACCCTTCTCTTGTGGATTCCTAGCTCCAACGCAGGGGTGATTTAATGCTGAGATTTGGAACAACACGTCTATAGTTAGGTGGAACATCCTTCCCAAGAAGTTGGTTCCACAAACATTTTAAAAGATAAGTGTTTAATTATTTTTTGAGTTTCTCTTATGAGTTTTACAGTTGTGTTTTACCTTGTACATGAGAATGATCTTTATGTGTTATTGTAGATGATTTTATGGTTGCATTATATTATTTTAGAATGATATATACACATTTATTGATGGGCATTAGATGTTATTTAAAAATGTGTTTAATTCATAGTTGGTAAGCTACAAGAATTAATTAGCAATATAAATTTTCAAATTTATGTGTTTTCCCGCAAATAATGATCCCTGGTTAAGATGGGGAATGTTACAAAAGTTTTCCTAGTTCTTGATAGATTGTCTTCTACAAATGGTATAATATGGTGTTATAGATGGTATAATTGGTGTTTCATTTATATTAGAATAGTGAGAATGGGACACAATTGAGTAGAAATGAAAAAAATCATAAAGCTATAAATTTTAGATCAAAACTCAAAATGAGGCACGAGTATAGTCATTGGAAACAAGATTTAGAGGAGAATGGATATAAATAATCAGAATCTGGTTTGGTGCATCGATAATCTTCATAAATTCATATGAAAAATGGCATGTATCTTAATTAATGAAATATTTTACAATATGCATAACTTATAATAGTAAATGTTGCGTGCACATTATTTTCAGAATTAGGGACATGGGAAGATCATATTAAGTTTAGAAATGAGGACTAGAGAGATGGATGATGCAAAAGGATCTTACATTGAAGGAGCTAAGACAAAATGATTAAATCTCATCCTAGGAAATGCAGAAACAAATTCCAATGGGAATAGAAGCATAATGGAATGCAGAGCTAATGAAGAGCTTGCAAAAATAATTTAAGAGATATAGAGAAGATAATGAAAGGTTGATCAAAGCTCAAGAGGAGGAAAACAAATTAATTCTCAACTGCTATAGATTCTGAATAATTTGCAAAGAAAAAAAATAAGGATTCCAACATAATACATGTAGTATGTGCAAGGAATAATGTTGGGCACATATATCATGATAGGAGGGATGACTATAGAGAGTCAAGTCACTCAACAAGTGTTAGCAAGCATCACCATTCACTTAGATATTCAACTAGAAGAACACTTGAATTTTCATAATCAAAGAGAAGCCCAAGTAGATATCCTATCATAAATAAAAGGAGAAGCCTCAAGTTAGATAGTTTGCAAGGAGAGATCAAGAGGCTTACACCACCCACATTTGATGGAGAGAATAGGAAGGGTGAAGAATCTGAAGCCTATTTTTTGGGGTATGAGAAAATATTTTCAACTACGCAACTATTCATTAAACATGGAAGCAAGGATTACCATATATCATCTTCAAGGGAAAGCTTCCATGTGATGGGACTAGTTGAAGCAAGTCAAGCATATTGAGGAGAGGAAAATTTATTGGAAGCATTTCAAAAAGTACTTGCAATAACAATACTTGTCAGAGCACTATTATGACAAAAAAATACAAGAATTATTTTAGATTAAATTAGGAAACATGACTATGGAGGAATATGAAAATAAATTCTTGAAGATTTTGAGGTATGTGATTTTCATTAAGGATGAGAAGGTTAAAATTCAAAGGTTATTAAGTGGGTTGTCATCATTCTAAAAGGATAAAATTGAGTTTGATGAACCCAAGACTTTGGAGGAATCCATGAGGATAGATAAGTATTTGTATGAGAAAATTAAAGCAAGGCCATCTTTTCAAAAAGGTTGGGATGAAAAAAAGAAAGGAAATATGGATGTTGGATAGAAAGTTTTGGGATATAATTTTGGGAAAAATCCTAAGTATAGAAGAAGTGCGCAACATAGGTACGCACAGGAGAAGAAGGAAGATTAGGGAGTGCAAAGTTGAGACGCATCTAGGAAGATAGTGAGAAAAATAGGTTCATATAGAAGTACAATGCATAGTGAGAGAAGAATAAAGAAGGAAAAAAAAATAAAGCAGACAAAGGAATAAAGAAAATAATAAAGCATGATAAGAAAGCAGGTGAAAAGGAAGGATGACAACTCAACAATATAAATATCAAAGGATGTGAAAAAGAAAGAAGAACAACCAGTCAAAGAGAAAAAGCAGCATGTATACAGAAAAAAAAAAAATTCATCCAAAAAACCAGTGAATTAGAGTTGTCATGCATGGTAATAGGGTTTTTGGGGGAACCTTCAGGTTTTTAATCCCCAGATTTGATGTATAAATATGTAGTGGGTTGGAAGAATAGGAGTTCTCTAGTTGTTGGTTCCTCTCAGCATATTTTTGGGCTCATTGTTGTCTTTTTTAATCTATGAACGAGATTAATTCATGTCTGAAGGTAAGATATGATGCATAGAGAGAGAGGATTGCAGTGAAAAATGACTAGGCTAGTGGAAAAAAAAGATAAACATGATATATGTTTGTAAGAGTAGTGCACAATCCTCAAGAAATTAAATCATAATAAAGAATCCAATCATTGTGGACATAGCCCAGATTTAGGTGAACCACGTTAAAACTTGTGTTACATGTCTTCTATGTGATTTCTTATGAATTTTGTCTGGATGCATAGTACAGTAGAGTTGTGTTATGTTTAAATCCTTGTGCAATAATCATGACCATTACAACAATGAGTTTATGCAATAATCTAGAATATAATGATAGTATGAATATGAATTCACTAAGTAGTTAATACAAAACAAGGAAAAAATTATGCGCAAAAAACCAATAAGGAAGAATGAACAGAATGGTCACCTCCCATTCCCTCACTACTGCAGAAACTTGGTTCTTGCAGTCCCAATAGATACCTCAGGTGAGACTTCATATACGCAAGTGGGTGATGTTGAAAGGGCCAATGTCGAATGGGTTTTATTGGTCATAGATAACTCAAACCTAGGGTCTTATAAACCACACGCAGTGCCAACAAATGGTTCTGTTGTCGGGATTGAGGGGATGTTTTGGAGGCTGACTAAGAAATATATCTTAGAATGGTTGGAAAGGAAGGAACATGACTTTTCTCAACAAGAGAACAAAAACCCTTGGATGAGTGACAAGCAATGGATGCAATGGTATGTGTACACAAAACTACATGAAAACTTATTTGGAGAATTCCCAATTATTCTAACTGAGTAGCTAGAAAGATTAGTGGAGAATATTGGAAGGTACATAACTGCAATGCAGAGGAATTGGACTCCTAAGTTGGTAAGACAAATGAATTCTATAAGTAACCCAACTACTTGTGCAATTGAGTTTTGGTTGGATAGCACACTAAGAGGATACATCACAAAGTTTGCATTAGATTGTATCCAATCCTACAACATAGAGGATTTTAGAGGCTAAATTTCACAAATGGGATAATTTTCCATGATTTTTCCAAAAAAAGATTCTCCAATTTCCATTTTTTCTAAAGACGATTTGCCCAATTTCCATAGAATAAAATTATTTTACCTTAAAAATCACCAAAATTTTACAAAAACTATACAAAATTCTTAGAAACTTAAATATTTTTACAAAAGTATCCCTAAACATTTTTCATTTTGCATATTAAGGACTAGTAATATTAGCCCAGGTTTCTACATTTTAATATAAATTTCCATCCTTAAAATTATCCTTGTCCTATTGTGTTGCAGAAAGGGACTTTTTAAAAGGTTTAGGTAGGAGGTTCATGAAATCATTGGGTACGTGGATAAATATGTTGTTGTGTGACAAGTGTGTGATTATAATGGAGTGTGACTGCTAAGGGGATTCATGCACATAGGGGAACCAGAGGATGACAAGAGGATAGTATGATAACAAGAGAGAATGAAGGAATCAATGAAAAAAGAAGGGAGGGGTTGAGGATGCAAGAAGAGGGTATAGCAGAGGAAGAATATGAGTTTGTATTATTACATGGAGGAAGGAAATACCAGAGGAGAAAGAATGTGGATGATAAAGGAGAGTCGCACAGTGAGCCAACGGGGAGAGAGCCTTGCGCAATCATCCAAATCATGGAAATAACATATATAGGAGGAGAATAAGAAGAATTCCAGTCTAGTCCAGTAATAGAGGAACCATTAAGTCCTACTCAGACATTGCCATGTGTTGAATCCATGACCCTAGGTGCATCACCACATTAATAAATAGAAGTTGAAGACTTGTCAAAATCAATTGTAGTTATCCAGGAGGACACAATAGTAGAAATCAAAGCAGTGGAAGCAGTGAACAAAGTCAGAGTCAAAATAAGAGTCAACCAACATCACCAAGTGGAGGGAATACACAAATCAACATGGCAGGGGTAGACAACACCCTTAGACTGCCTAAGTTCTAGAGAGTTGGGTCAAAGGACCCAAAACAAAATTTATTTGTCTACGAGACAATTTGTGCCATAAAGAATGTCCAGGATGAGGTTGTGAATACTGTGCAATTAGAAACAACATTTAAAGGTTGTGCATTGGTCTGGTACATGAAGTTGTAGAGTACCACACCTAAAGGGAAGGCTAGAACTTTGACATAGATAAGGAAAGCATTGTTGAAAGAGTTCAACAACCCAAAGTTGGAGTCGCAGTACATCACACAACTGAAGGAGATTAATAAAGGTACAAATGGAGTCAGTATGGGACTTCAATCAAACTTTCAAGGATTTGATGGGTAGATTGACTTTCCAGATCCCTGATGAATAACATCAAGAATGGTTTATTACATGGCTTCTACCACATATTTGTAGGCTGTTGATCCAATATAAGGTCGCATCGTAGCCTGAGGCGCTAGAAATTGCAATGAAATTGGAATCATCACCGATAGGAGAGAGTGGAGGGATGGAGTAGGTTCAGACATAGTTGGCTGCATTGATGATTCAACTGGTAGAACTGAAAAAGGGAAAGGAGAAATGTGAGAAAGTCTGGTGTACCAAATGTAAGACTAAAGGCCATCATAAGGACGAATGCCCAAAATTCGCGCAGTCTTTGGAAACAAGAGAACTGAATCCAATAACGAGAGGAGAATATTGCGAGATATGTAATAAATGGGGCCATCACCCAACTAAGTGTCCATTACTACAAAAGTATCATACTACCCCAAGGAACTTAGTTTGCCACTTTTTCAAGTCGGTGGGACATGAATGAAGAGAAGGATTCTTGGGTGTTTGACTTAATGAGGGAGTGCACATCATATATGTACAAGATTCAGGAGGAGGAGGATGCAACATAAGAGGGTGGTATGCTATACACTAATCAAAGATGCTTTAATCCATAGAACAAAAGAAAAATTTGGTAGAGGCCAAGGGAGAGGAAATTTCGATAGAGGAGGAAGAGGAACGATCATATGTTATAATTGTAATCAACCAGGACACTTGGCCCGTGACTGTCTAAATCTGTGTACAATGTGCACATACTGCAGAGCACTAGATCATGCAACAAAATATTTTCCACAACTAGTCACTACTATAAATGGACAGAATTTTCGATGCCCTATTGTAGTACCCCCGACGTTTGACGTTGCGCAACTACCGCTTATGAGGGCTCAACAGGCGTTGGAAAATCTCCTGTGGTTTTTCCGACGTTGGACTATCGTTGGTTTTCCAACTCCCCTAATGTCTGACGACCAACGGCCTTTAAAAATTTAATTTCAAAGGACAACCAAAAAACTACGGATGAAATCCATCAGTCTACCGACAGATATTCCGACGCTATCCCGCCGATGCGACCAACGAGCGTGTTGTAATTCCGATGCTTTTCTGGGAGCGTTTCCTGTCAGAAGTCCAACCTGTAGTAGTCGGAAGACCGACAGACCTAAATATTTAAAAAAAAAAAATTATTGAAAAGAGGTGAGGCATTATTTTTCTCAAGTTTATAAAAGGAACTAAAGGTTTCCTCAACACTAACCATCCCATTCAGGTTGCCAAGTTCTATAAGATCCTGGAGAAAATCATCGGTTGGTTGAAGCTTCAGCAAAGGCAGAGATGGATTGGTTGTTGCAATTGGAAATGGGGCAAATAAATGGCATGGAATTTATCAAAAGATGATTCTATCAAGTAATAGGGAAAATAAATGGCATGGAATTTATCAACATTATTCCCTTATGGCCGCATAAATGTATTGTCCATGTTCATACCAAACCAAAATTTATTCACTTGTAGCAGCTATGGGATTCACAAAATGGGTTTAGTAACTCTAATCATCTAGGCATACCATTTGTTGAAAGTGGCCTCATTGAATGCAAAATTCTTAGTGTCCTTCCAACTCTTCCAAGCATGAAATTGCAATGAAAGAATTTGTTGATTGGGCATGGGATGAAGTTATCTTCCCTACAGGGGATTCCATTTC
>JASDQU010107176.1:40726-52257 GCA_032191745.1 Picea mariana
CATCAAATTGCAATGAAAGAATTTGTTGATTGGGCATGGGATGAAGTTATCTTCCCTATAGGGGATTCCATTTCCACATCCCAAAAGCAACCAATGGATAGCCAAAGATGAATTAGGTGGATTATGTGTGGGGATTATCACATGCCTGAAAGACTTCATCTATTAATAACTTAAACCATTTCAATTTAGTTCCCTACACACATAATTTAGTGACAAATTGGGCATCCAGGTTGAATTATTCCTTGGTGTATTTACACATGAGATGGATTGCAATCAACTAGCAAGCAAAATGGCCCTCGGGGTTTATAATCAATGAGATGATGGCACCACAACCTCCCCTATATGTACCATACTTGTGATATAGGCTAGGTTCATCCTTATTACGACCATGCTTCCTCATAAATTGAAATGCATGGGAGACATATTCCCCCTCCATAGACAACCTTGTTAAAATGTGTACATCCTGCACATGTATAGGGTATTCCCATTCAATCCATATGTAATTCCAAATACCAAAAAGTCATGCAACACCACAAAATTATATTCACAGAGAGGTTCAAACATAGGCTTCCAAACTATGGCAATGTCACTAGACTCAAATGGAATGTAATCAAGATAGGCTTCATGTCTAGGAACAAGTAATCATCAATGAAGTTTTTGTTGACCAGTCTGATTTTCTCAACCTTCCAATGCAAATTCTATAAAAATTCAACTCTCAAATCATAGAAATCTATTGGAACTGCTTCCTTTTTTCACAGTGTAGCTTTCAGAGCCAAAACCTTTCTTGCCAATGCCTTACAAATCTAATAAAAATATAACTATATTTTATCACTCTAAACTCTACAAACTCTCATCAATGCCTTACCCGTCTTATCAATGCCTTACCATTCATTTTTTTCCAAGGACAATCTGTTATACCAAGCAACATTCTTCAGAAATATCCTCTTCTAATTTCTCAGGTAAAAAATCAGTTGGTTTTGGTTGGAGAATTCCCTTGTCTTGTATACGTCTCAGCCATGGACACTCTAATTTTATGCCTGAGAAATTAGAAGAGGATATTTTTGGAAGAATTCACTTGTCTTGTATAGGTCTCAGCCATGGACTCTCAGGCTTAAAGTGCTTCAAAACCTACATACAACAATGACCAAATTACTTCAATTGTCACTAAAAAACTTCAATAGCTAAATATTGTCTAACCTTCAATAGAAAATTAAACAACTTATAAGTATTTAAACAAATACATATCGATCCTTATGGGTATGGGGAACAATATCACATCCTAGAAATTGTACAAAAAATTGCAATGGAGGCCAGTTCAGATTTTATCGGAATTACATATTTAGCCCCAGGAGAATCAAAACAATGTTTAGTATAAAATACAAATAGACGCACTACAACTTGATAGCCTTTTGATCCCAAATCCACTTTTATGTGAGTCGATATTAAAAATCTTGGATGGGACCACCAATGAAAAACATAAGAGGATTTAAAAAATAAATAAAAAATAAGGGCCATAACCATACTCTAGCTACAAACACAAAAATTGCGATAGCTACCAACTATGAAGTATATATTTACGTTGAGGTGAATCAAAACAATTTTGAGAATAAACCATTGTAACAATCATTGATTTTTATCAACACAAAATTAAATCACAAAATCGTTTACAAAATCCAAACGCCACTTATAGCTCAACTTTAGTGTAGAAAATAGAAATCGGTGTGCTACAACTTGATAGCCTTTGAGCACATTGGACAAGGCCTCTATTAAAAATAAAATAAAATAGGGTTTTAAAAGAAGAAAGGAGAAAGAAGGAAAATTCTATAACTAGACCATATAATAGAATAAGCTTTTCAATTTCAACATATGGCCAACATATACAATTGAAAACCAGTTAATCACTAAATATTGTCTAACCTTCAATAGCTAATTAAGAAATTATATAACTATGCAATTTATGAAACATTACTTTGGAGATTATAAAAGAAAAATACACCCTTCAAAACAATGATGCATCATATATATAATTAAAACTTCTAGAACAAACCCCTTATTTGTGCTAGTTTCACCTCTGAGTTACAGTGCCATGAGTTGCTTCATGCTCAATAGTTTTTCCATTAGGACAAACCTAGACAAGACAACAAAATCCAAGATTCTTCAATGGACATAGTTAACCTCCAGGATATTCCTACTCAAGATAATAGATTGCTACATTGGACAATCTAGAATATTAAATAAAATATGTATTTTAAAAAAATTATTCAACTACAGTTATTTACTATATGTTAAGATGCACTAAATTGAGAATGTCAGAACATACCTTGACAATGCTTACAAGAACCTTATCATCCTTTTCTTGGAGTAGTCCCTTATCATCCTAGATTCAAACATTGACTTACTCACTGAGAACAAACTACAAACGTGATAGTTATAGAACTAGAAATAACTCCCGAATGAGCTCCTCTTGGTTTCAAGAATAATTTATTGGAGCCGTCTAATCTTGCAGCAAACCTCCCTCGATCTAACGGAGTAGAAACGAAGTCAACATTGGCTTTGTTGTTTCTCTGGTGGATCGAGAGAGGTTTGGTCCAAGATTAGCCAATTCTTAATTTATTCTCTACTAAACAGGGCCAACCACGTGAAGGTGGAAGCTCTTATGGCCCCTCCCCCCCTCACATCACTCTCAATTCCCCAATACCCAATCTAACTGATATATTTAGGGTAAAAACTGAAGTAGACAGAAATTTAATATTTTTTCTCACAATATGCTTACTACAGGTCGGATCTAAACATAAGGGTAAAAAGCAGATAATGGAAATATAACAAAAATTTTTAGATCACATCAAGAAGATAACCATTGATAGCAATTGAATATCAATTCATAATCTGAACATACTATGAAGATAGGTACTTCTGTAAAATAATTCAATGATATTCAATATGAAACTGAACAGTGAACATAATAAATAACAGTAGTAAAAGAGATAGGGTTAGAAACTTACCTGAGTGTGGAAACCCCCATAGATGTACTAAGTAAAGGGAGAAGTGTCAAGCACTTACCTGAGGGTAGACCTTACCAAGTGAGAGAGAGATGACCAGTAGAAAAAAAAAATCACAACAGATCCCAAAAACAAGATGACCTCAAACAATCAAAGAACCCTTAAAGACCAATGTTTCCTTGTAACCATCCACTTTGGGTCACGTTGCTCTTAACACATTAGGCAAACTATGGAGGGTCACGACAGCCTTCCTTTTGGCACGCCACACAACACAGAGGTACAAAAGAGGTCAAAAGAGGTAGAGGCAAGTTGACAGTGCCAAGGTTAGGTTGCAGCAGGGTCAAGGCAGCCACGACAAGGCTACCAAGGGGCAACTACAGGCTAACAGTGCCAAGGATATGTTGTGACAGGTTCAAGGCTATCGAGGGGTAGCTACAGGTTGAAAACGCCAAGGATAGCTTGCGGAAGGGTCAAGGAAGCCATGGCAAGGTTGCCGAGGGGAAACTACAGGCTGACAGTGCCAAGGTCAGGCTGCGGCAGGGTCAAGGCAGCCACGACAAGGCTATCGAGGGGCAACTACAGGCTGACAGCGCCAAGGATAGGTTGCGACAGGGTCAAGGAAGCCATGGAAAGGTTGTCGATGGGCACATACAGGCTGATAGCGCCAAGGATAGACTATGACCAACACATAAGAGGGGGAACCTAGCCACAATAAGGGTGACCAAAATATACAAGTCAACAAGAGGGGCTTAACCAATCACAAGATAAAAACATAAAGGGTCATCTCTCTGTCAAAAGGTTGAATCATAATGTGGGGCTTTCATCCTCATACAAAGGTGGCTTCCACACTTTGATGTGGGATTTATACCTTCTAGTCTAATCCAAGGGTCAAATGGTCAAAGGCAAAGAGTAATAACACTATCTACTAGATAATATGCATTAAAAATATTCAAAAAATGTCATGGAAAAGTAAATTTATCAAGAACTCATTGAAAGGAAAAGCAAAAAAAAAGGTATGCAAGACCTTAATATTGACAGGCATATGTGAATTTTTTTTTATTATAAATGATCGATATTATAATATTATACATCAGTACTAGTTTTTTTTTTTTTTTCTTTGCACGACTTGCTGCTAATTTCCTAAGTATTTCATCGATATCTGTGTCATCTTCTTTTACTGCGTGCTCTTCTATTGTTGATTGTCCTTTCATTCTCGCATGCATTGCATTCCTTGTCACGTACTCACGTCGTTGAGGCACCAGATGCAGGTCATCGCCTAGAGCAACAAAAAATATTAAATTTATAGGGCAAGTTATTGAATATGATTGATTTAGTTCATTAATAAGAAAAAATACAACTGGAATGTAATAATTTACCTACCCTGTGCTCCTCTTCTTTTAGAGGATATCGATGTATTTCGTGCATTTCTACCACTAAAACCACAAAATTTATAAGTAGACAATCATAATTGAATTATTAAAAAGAAAAAATAGAATCACAAAATTCATAAGTACGAAATTATTAAGTTATATATGATTAATACACAACCATATTACCATCGTGGCTCTCATGTGCAACAACATCATAGGGCTGCACCTACCCAGTTATGTTAGGATCAGGTTGCACCTCACTTTCGGGAGGTTGCACCTCACTGTCAAGAGGTTGCACCTAACTTTCATGGGGTTGCACAGAAGCACCATCTTGTGGTTGCTCTCTACTATCAACAAACTGTTCTGTAGTACTATTGATGGGCTTGATAATATTGTTGCTCCCCTGCTATAAATAACAGAGAAACATATAAAATTATTGTACGATATTAGACAAGAATGAATTTTAAAGGTAATGAAACCGTGTTAGTGTGGTTAGATTTTTATAATATACCATCTCATGCACACTGCATCTTGGCGACTGTCCCAAGCTTTTTTGGTGATCAATAATAGCTTGGTATCCATACTTGTAACCAAGACGGAGGTCTTTCGTAGTGCCTTTGGTACCAAAATCATCCCCCTACATTGCATAAGAGTATTGATTTTTGTTATTGGTTGCCCCATGAATTACCAGAAACCTGGAAGACGATATAACTAATAATATTGTTAAGATGTTTGATTACATATAATTCGTGCCTGTAACTTCAAATAGCCACCTTGGCCTAGTCTGTGTTGGCCATGTTTCTCAACCCTTTACTTGGTGGCTTTCGAAGTGTCAGGGAGCGTATGAAAAATTTCAAGTATGTTATATACCGCAATTGTATTTAAAAATAAAGAAAGCTAAAAGTATTGAATTCAAATTGTAATTTACCTTCCTGGACAAGGTGGATTTCTTCCTTCTTTTCTCAATCTCTTCTCCTTTGTGTCCTCAATGAATGCCTTCCATTCCCTCTCAGGAATAACGGACGGACGCTCATACCTAGGGTTATTTTGCAAGTTAACTCTATACATGTCACGTATATATTTTAAATATAGTCCCGCCGCTTTGGAGACCTCGCTTTTTTCGAAGGTATCTACCCCAAACATACGTTCAAGGTAGTCCAAGATTTATTTTTTGAGGTGAATACTCTGAGAATTCCACCTTGTGCATAACGTGGGACCAAAAATTTCCAACGACTGGTCGTGCAAGTGTTTATAAAACAATTTGTTTCCTACATGCAAAAATAAACGATTATTAATTAGAAAATAATAATATATAAGATGATATATGCTTCAGATATTAAACAACAAATGGTTAAAACAATTAAAAGCACCTGGAATTTTTAATGTATTTATTGGAACTCCTTTTCTCATTCACCAAAAAATTGCATGAAATTGTTCCCATGCTGGAAATGTGTGACGATCCAGAAAATGAACTGACAGTGTCATCACTGCCAGTACTGCCACCAGCTCCTGCGTGTGGCTCTGCCACCTCCGGCTGAAGGGGTATGTCATGCTTACGGTCCTTAGCTATAGGTGTGGACCCAGTATGAGTATGACTAGGATCAATCGCAGGTGGAGTGTTGAATAGCCTAGACGATATATGTTGGCTCATGCTGGCTGGACGTTGTGGTGTCCTCTCTGCAACATGACTACTACCAACATATACTGCAGGAGCCGACTGAATCGGAGCCAAAAAATCATATATAAGAAAGAAAAAGTTTTTTTGATTAGAAAATGTAAAAGTTATAAACATGAAACATTCATAATTGAACTTACGACCAAAAAAAATCACTTTAAGATATGGTTATTACCTTATATTTTTGAAGGTCTTCCTTCAATTGCTCTATCCTTTCTTTAGTTTCTTGATTTCGATATTTACTTACAATCAAGTGAAGGATTTCTCTGTTCGTTTTTCTGATGATTTTTTTGATGGTTACCATTATGTTGGGGTCATCCAACAAGTCGTCGTCGACCCAATCATCACAACCATGGCCCGTGGACTACATATTTCAAGAAATAAAAGTTATTTTCAATTATATAAAAAAATAATAAATTTCACATTAAATGTAATTCGGAAATGTTAATCATATGCCTATTTAGGAGGGGCTGGAGATTTTGCATGATCATCCTACCAAGAATTAGGTGTTAGAAATCCATAAAAAATGGAATGACTCATGCGAACTCACAGAGTATGATGTGCATTATAGTGAAGCGCATTGCCTGTAATTTACCTGTTTTGAGGGATCGGCTGGTGCTTTTCCACGATCAACCTACCAAGAATTAGGTGTTAGAAATATATAACAATTGAAATGACTCCTGAAAACACTAAGAGTGTGATGTATATAAGATTTAGGTGTTAGAAATTCATAACAAATAAACATCATGAACAACGATAAATTTACAAACAATGGGAATACAAATTTACAAACTGCACCACATCACATCATGATAAGTAAACATAATAGATTTCAAATTAACGCCCCCATAATAGAAATGTCTGTATGTATTCGATTCAAGTTATAATCAATCAACAGCTCCTCCCCTGCAGTTATTGATTTTATTGTGAATATGAATACATGGTTTCGTTACCGCCCCTCAAATATGCAATTGGGTTGCTTATTTGTTGTCCCAGGTCATGTACTATTTATAAACCCCACAATATTGCCCGATTCCTTTGGCCTTCCGTCAATATAGATAGACCCTCCTTCTATCGTTGTCTCTTAGCTGTATATAATTTGTAGCCACTCTGTATATCTGCATACCTCGCGTATATTGGACTAGCTTCATCCAATCTCTATAATTGTAACAAGGCCCAACATACTCCATCAATTAAGTTATTCTACCATCAAAAAACTTTATTCCATCCATGGAAAATAGCCCCAAGCCATGTAATGATGATGGAGAAATCCGATACATCCTCTCGTCCAGACAAAAATCAGTGTTTACCTGAGGAAGGTCCTTGGGTACCCATCGTTTCACTAAATTTTTTATACCTCAAGGGAACCTTGATGTCGTCTATGCTCTCACCATCATAAGAGCAGGGCCCCCCTTCAGCAAGAAAAAATTCCATGCGTCTATGGAATTTTCTTCTGATCTTCTCACCTCTAGTTGCTCTTTGTCTACCTGAACTTTCCTCACTCGACGAAGACAGATCTGACAAATACCTATTTTCTTGTACCTGTAGTCCATCGAATGAGCGAGAAGTTAAGAAGAATGCCCCTTTCAATTCTAGTAATGATAATTGTGTAGGATACAAGGATGACAAAAGGCAAACAACAAATATGCATTCTTCTTAAATGGAATATTGATCAACTCGTATTATAAGGGGAAGATTGATCAACTCGTATTTGTGATGTAGAGAGACCAAGTTACATATCAAGTTGGTTCAACAAGTCAAGTTTCAATCACTAACAAACTAGTTGAGGCAAGGTCAACAAAGATAAATGAGTGATTTTCATATAGAGTCAAAGTCTTAAACTTAGAAGGGAGCTCACTTGAGGCCAACTAGATGAAGACATGTCATGCCATGTAATAGATTTTGGGATTCCAAAATGAATGGGTGCAACCTCTATTGAGTCACTTACTTCAATAGTTTCTTTGAAAAGATCAGTAGGATACATCGCCCTGGGTATGGCTTTTCAAAATGTTAGTTTTACTTGTCTTTTCCTAAACATCCCCCGACTCATGTTTACTGAAAAGTGTTGTGGGAATATAAATATACTAGTATTTATGTGAATATATGTGAAGAATTTATGAGGCCATTATATGCACTCATCCACAGGGAGTCAAAAAATGTATGTATGACAAATATTTGGATACACTATCCACACTTGGGGACTAACAAATCGTGGAAAAGGGGACCAACTTGTGGATATATGGTGGAACAAAGACTCCTCATAATGATTTATTATATTAGTAATGATGATCTCATGTTAGTAAAGGTAATTGTAATGCTTTCTTATATTAGTAATGATTAGTGGATGATGAGTAATTAGACATTGATGTTGCTATTCATATATTCATATCCATATCAAAGGATGATAACATGAGATAATGGGGTTTGAAAGAAAAGAGGCATGCCCTCCACACTTCACATTAGTACTACTGTGGGGCAACAATAAGCTTGGTGACTAGGAGGAAGTACAACTACACCCTTTGCAATGTGGTTGAGTGAAAACTAACAACTATGGATGTAAATATCTTGACAACAATTTCTTGTGAGTTATCTTAGATGCCTTGGAGGAAACAAACGATTGGAGGAGGTAATAAAGAGGTAGTTTAGTCATTAGTGAAGGGAATTTGAAGTTCAAAACATTGTTGGAGCAAAGGGATTTTGAAAATTTGGCATTTAAAAAGATGGAAATATTGGGAAGTTAAGGGTGTAGCAACAAAAATACCAAGGACCTAGAAGGATAAATCTATTCCTAGATTGAAAGGATGAAGAGGATTTTGAGTTTGTATGAAGATAAAATATTATGTTTGAGCCAAAACAACAATATGCAAGACACTACTTAGGAGAGATATTACACTAATTATAATGGTGTTGGTGGGGAATAGGAATCATGAGAAATACCATTGAATGAGCATTCTCAAACCGTGTGGGATGTCAAATTCTAGGCTTACTTGTAGCACAAAAAATGCCAAAATTTTGTATTTTTATTTTTTATTGTGTAGAAATCAAAAGTGATGGGGCTTGTTATTCTCTGCAAGTGGGTTAACACTAGTGTTTTATAACTCACCTTTTCTTTGTAGTTGTCCTAAAAATGAGGATAATTTTTTTTTTTTGTAATAGAAGAAGAAACCAATAGAATTGTTGAAGAAATCGAGCACAAGTAATTTCTCAATGTCTAATGAAAATTATTTCTCTGTAACATACCCACTACCCTTTTTTTTTTTTTTTTTCCGGTCCTCTGTCGGACTCGAGCCCTTAAATAACCCTGGAGACCCAATGCAAACTGGCTCTTTCTTTCTTCTCCATTCTCATGCATATTTGAACGTAGTGCCTATTCAGATTTCACGATCTTCCGATCCTCGATGTGTCCCTAGCGCATTAGCCCTCCAGGCTAAGCCTGTGGTCCACGTGACCACTACCCAGGGACCGTAGTCAAACCTCTACGTCAGGGTTTCGGGGTTTTCGATGTTGATGTGCATACGCCCACGGGATTCACGATTATCCGATTCTCGACGTGCCACTGCTTCAGCTAGCCCTCCTGGCTCAGCCCTAGTTCACATGACCGTTACCCGGTGTTCACAACCTTACCCCGTCGGGGTTTCGCGTTTCGCGGTTTCAAAAGGGGTAAACACCACATCCATGGGATTTCCGATATCCCAATGAACCAAATGTCGAGGGATGGCTTCCCTTGTCGGGACTTTCCCGATAGCTCTGATCTCCTCCACGCGTCCCTCCAAATGGACGGTCCAGATCCTTGTCGGGATTTCGGGACTTTCGATGTCCTGGTTCCTTCGACCTCAAGAATGTCGATTTCTCGATTTTTCAACTCTCGTCAGATCTTTGACACCTGTCCCTCTGAACGGACGGCTCAGATTATGTCGGGGTTTTCACCTGGGACTTCCCCGTTCTCTTGTCCCTAGAAATGTCATTTTCTCGATGCACCAAACGTCGGTGGCGCTTGATCTCTGCCACGTGTCCTCTGCCAATGGAAGGTCCAGATCCTTGTCAGGATTTCGAGACTTTTGATGTCCCATTTCCTTAGACCTTAGAAATTCTAATTCCCCGATTTCCCGACTCTCGCCAGATTCCTGGCACCTGTCCTCCACTAGCTCCAACTATGGCCTACACAACTCCCCTGTCGGGATTTTGCGTATCGCGATTCCCAATTGCAAGGGTTTCTTTCCTTCGAAATCCTTGATGCTCCGAATTCAGACTCCTCGGAATCCCCTGACACGTGTCTCACTGATGGACGGCTCTGATCTTGCCAGGATATCGTGGATCGCGATTCCAAGCGGCAATATTTCTTCACTTCCGGAATTATCGATAACTTCAATATCCCGATGACTTTCTAGGGACGCTCCTCTATTCACTCGAACCTAATCCCGGTGTAACTCCTGCTAGATCTAACAGTTAGCGGGAGTTCAGCTGCTGATCCAACGGTTCACCAGCCTTTCAAACTTGGACTCTGATGTGGCCGTAACCTCCTCGCACCTTAGTGAGATCCAACGGTTCTGATGCCACTTTATGCACTCTTCCACAACTTTGTGGACAGGGAAATCAGCGGTCCGGATGTTCTCATGGAGCATGGGCATCTACGGCCCTAGAATCTTCACTACCCATGAAGACGCAGGAAAATCAGGTGGTAAGTCCTTTAACGCCCTACCTTCTCCTACTAATCTAATGGTCATGGGGAAACTGTGGATTTCTGACAAACTCTCATCCATAGATTCGATATTCCTTCCTTAAGCTGCCATCTCGGGTTTTTAAAAGGATTGTTCCCCCTCGTATAGATTTATTAAGACTTGCACCTTCAAGTTCATATTCCAAGTTCTGGGTAAACCTTTCCAAGGAGGGAGTCTCTTCAAGAGATCTATTCTGAGGCTTTCCTGGAGATGGGTGAAGGGAAACAATTTCCCGAGAACGGGCTGAAAGCCTAACATCATTCAGCCTAGGCATAATTAGATTCATTTTATCAATGTAAGTCATGCATGGGTTCCTCTATTATAAGCGTAGGCCTATTAGTTATTATCAAAACACTGCACAGACGTTCTTACACTGAAATCGTTCACAATTTCACATTTCTATGAGTATATAGATATATATATCAGTGTATGAATTTCAAGATGCAATACGTAAAATACTTATCAGAAATAACACCAGAAGGTGATGCAACTGCTGAGAGGGGTGCTCGTTTCCACCCAACTGTAGGCTCAACAACTCCCAATGGATGTACCACTAGCCACCCCCGAGCTAAGACCACAATGCTCTGAGACTCCATCTCTTTGTCTGCCAGTGACCAGGAGCGAAGGTTGCAATCCTTCCTCTCTGCTATCACTCACTCTGTGTGGTGCCAGAGTTCCCCTCGCGTCTGCCCCCTTCCATCGCTTCTTCCATATGCCTTATCCTCTCGCGAGGTTGCGTGTGGCACGATTACCCTCACGCCGATCACCA
>JASDQU010107176.1:52357-69669 GCA_032191745.1 Picea mariana
TTTACGACCATTGCACCACATAGCCTTGTGATGTTTCAACTGCAATATGCCACACACATAAAACATATTTCACATAACTTGTAATGTATGGATGGGAAAAACACATCGACACTAACATTAATAATTTATGAAATAACATAATGAAATTATATTAGATGAATAGCATGCTTCCCTGTTTATCTTTCAAACCATGTGCTAAATCAATTTCCTGTTGCGTAAGATTGGTATCTCCATTATGATGAGCTTCTATAACCAATGTAGACACCCCTTCCCATGATAACCTACCTTCACGTTGTATGCATCTATCAATCCATACCTTCATCCAGTCAAGATTTGCAATGTATATATGCAGTGCATCCCACTCTCGACCAACTATATCAGAAAATCATAATTCACCAATATATGTTAGTTAGCATGGTATAAAATATTAATAATTGATGAAAGAATAAAAATTAAATAAGTACGATACACATAAAAAGGAAAAGTCAGATGTATTATAAACCTAATTACCTTTCACTTTCATCATTCTACCTTTCCCCAACAGGTGCTCCCCTTCAAATTTTTTAATGGAGTTCACATCCCAAATGCGATCCACATGCATATTTGCGGCTAATTTAGGAAGATATTGACTAATACACACCATCAATTGATATAGAATATATCCCTCCACCACAGAACCCTCGGGGAATGCTCTTTGTCTAACCAAATCCTTTAACGATTTAATGTCTAACCAAGGGACGGTATTTGTTTGGTCCACCTTCAATGTGGCCATGGGTTCTGCAATGTCTTACAATTGTTTGTATTAAAATTCTTCCGAATTTTGTGCTCCTGCATTTAGTGCAAGGGAAATAACATCTCTCGTCACCTTGTCCATAATATCTCCACATTCTTCACCACAACCAAAATATTGAGACGATTATGTTATAAAGTTCAACGATCATGTGCTAGATCTATTTGATTCTTGAAATGCAATAGACCAAACCATACAATATATTTTACCACATAAGCTTCAAAGCTTCACCATAACCAAGTAACATAATCAAATGACATAATAGAACTAGGGAAAGAGATCAAGTCACATATAAGCATGGAAAAATTAGCATGTTCACAGATGACATAAAATCTACATAAACATATAAGGTTATAAAATGTTAAAGGAGACGAAAGAAAAAAAATATTTAACTAACCTTCAAAGTCTAAAATCCTCTTGCACGCCTTGAAAAATGATCACAAAACTAAGCTCTGTAGATCAAAGATCAGTTCAATCTCTCAATCAAAAAGAAAACCTTCACATAAAAACAAATATTAGCAGAGCTATAGCACATAAAAGACGTCGCAGCTATAACAAATTAGTCGAAATTCAGTTCGAAATAACTAATTTATAGATTCGTCATCGTCGAAATTCCGACGACTATAACCCTAAATTAAGGTTGACCATTTCGAAGTCAATGACCTTTATTTTGACCTACAAATGGCTATATTAAAGTGTTGGAACTGGGTGTCATACTTTCGACGACCTTAGAACACGTCAGAAATTCGACGTTATCGGGACTAATTTAAAAAAAAAACAGTAAAATTTTGTTTTTTAAAATTTTTTTCAACAAAAAAATTGATTTTATCACAATCGTCATAACAGTTCGTCGATTTTTTAGCCTATATGTAATAGTGAGTTGGAAAATGGGAGGCCAGAGGAAACTAGAACCAAAATCCAAACTAAAATGTACCTAAAATATCAACTAAAAAATGAAATGAAGGACCTGTTGTCCCCATTTTGTGTGATAACTAAGGAGATCATGTCTCTAGGCCCTCAAGTTGTAGATATGGAGTGTCGAGAGACCATATGACTAGCATTTTCCAGTTGCACATACGAAATCCTGCTCTATCACCATATTTTGATCCATTATCAACGCATCCACCACACCAGCTAGCTTCTAGAAGGCAGATGGATATTTCTCCATGTGGTAGAAGTCATGTATTGTGGAAGGTAATCACCCTAATATTTGAGGCATTTAAACATGTTGTATTTAAGTTTCTTTTGATTATAGAATGTCTTCTTGGAAATTATGTTTTTGACCATGTTTCACCTTGGTGAGTGTCATAGATTTCCTAGTAAGTGGCCAACCTTTGGGGAAGCTTTGCAACTGAGGATCCCTTGAGGGGTTATTGTACCATTCATGACCATACTTACCACATTCCGCTCATTACACTCCCATCATATTGTTTTCTTCTAGGCCCTTTGACTTTAGTGACCCAAGAAGGGCATGTAACTCATTTCATGGGAAGAAGGGGTTGAAGGCCCAAAGGGATTATTGTGGGCTAAGAAGATAAAATCCTAAATATATACCTTACATATGCTTCGCCCAGGGATCCCTGAGAAAGGAATGAAATGATTATCTATAATAAATGGGGGAACTACCAAAATAAATGATAGTGAATTCTTAAGGGGTTAGTTGGAGGATGGGAGGTCTCATCACGAGCCAGCCTATTATGATCATGGTATTTAACGGTATGACATTACCATCATTTGGTCACCAAGATAGGGTAGTGGTTCTCAGTTACACAACTGAGAGAAAGGGGGTCTCATCACGAGCCAACCTTCTATTTGTGAATGACACTATCGTTATCTAGACACCAAGCCAGGATAGTGCCCTTCAACCTATTCCTTAAAACATGAAATAAATATAAAGGGAAATGAAGAGATAAGAAGAAAGAATGACAAGAAGATGGGCTTGGAAAAAGTGCATCACAAACGAAGGTTCCACACACCCTCTACAAAGGAACCCATAAATGAGATAATGCGAGACCTTGTATGTCATGAAACCCATTGACCTATGAAGTCTAAATCCCTTTCCACCTGATAATACATTATATAACCTTGGAAGGCCTTCCTTGGGAGAATCCCCTACTTGAGGTTTTGGTCTACCCAATAGGAATTCTATGGCACCCCTCTCATACTCAAACTTGGTCAATTGTATAGGATATTTGAGCATTTGTTTGATTTGATGAGGTAGTTTTGATGGATATGTTTAGGTACATTTCTTATTAGATGTGGTTTACACTTGTCATGATATCTTTGACTTGATATATTTGGAGGGTGTACCCTTTTTTTTTGCAGGACCTTGCTTGGTGGCCAGTTTTGGGAGAATGATCCTAGCTTGGGCTTCCATGGGGAAAAAATCCCATGGGTTGGATGTTGTAGGCCTGCAAACTGAAACATAGAGACATGCCTTTGGAGGCTTACATGGCATCATGGAGGATCTTTCCTACCCCCTATTAACCAAACAAATTTCCTAGAAGAGGAAAAACATCACTTTTTGAGGGTTGACGTCATGCTTGAGGGGGTTTTGTGGTGATGGATTTATTGCACATTGACACTTGGCATGTTTTGATTGGAGGAGACATGGATTGACCCTAGTACATGATGAGGAGGCTCAAGTACCCCCAAAAAACTCCATTTTTTTCTCCAACGACTTGCTCAAAGTGTCAAAGCGTCCCCTAAAGGGGTGATGTCATATTACTTTTAGGGTTTCTATTGTGTTAAAGTTAAAATTAAATATTATTATTTGGTTCAAAGGGTAAGATAAGGGTCGTTGAACCCCCCGGGGGAAACTCAATTGTCAAGTGTCATGAATATGAAGTGATATGAAGTTCCATGAGGTTTCGAGTTCAAATCCCCTCGACTTATCCTGTGTTCCATGTAAGGGGCATTGTGGGAACACCTGGAGGTTATAGTGGTAGTAGTACGTGCCCAACTAGTTGTTGATTCCGCCAGACATTTAAAAATAAAAATAAAAAAAGATAAGGGTCGTTGACCCCTTATCTTATGTTTTATCCTTGCTAAGTGGAAAAACTATGTTTTAATACTTTTGTATAAATAGATATCATGTGAATCTAATTTCATAACATAGCTCTCCCTTATGGAGAAGGATACTTATTTGAAATTTTTTCTACTCTTGGAGCATTTCATCTCTCTCTTGCAATTCTTCTCTTGCTATTAATGGATAAAAGTGGTGCACTACACTTGGAGGATTTTTCTCATGCTTTTTGATTGAATTTTATTGGTCATTTAGGGTTTGATCTTGCTTCTATTTGGAATTGGTAAGGAAATTCTACACTTTTTATCTAAAATTCTTGCTTCTTCCATAATTATTAATGAAAGGAGTTCGAATTGGTACCCTATACAATTTGTTATGGAATGTTGGCTTGAATGGATGAAACAACATCATTTATCCTGAAATGGACTCGACTCAAGCTAAGTCGGTTCAAACTAACTCGACAAGACAAAATAAAATCGACCCAACTAGGCTATGGCACAAGAAGATGGGACACATTGGAGAAAAAGGACTTCGATCTATGCACAACAAAGGTATGGCCGAAGGGTTTTCTAAATGTAGTTTAGAAGTCGACTTTTGTGAACATTGCATATATGGAAAACAAAGTCGGGTGAGGTTCCCATTTAGAGTGACAAGGGAAAATGGGATTCTAGAACCGGTTCATAGTGATGTGTTTGGTCTGGTTACATTACCTTCACTTGGTGGATCCTTTTATTATGTCTCCTTCATAGATTATTTTATTATTTTTCTAGGAAGACATGGATATATTTCTTGAGGAATAAATCATAGGTTTTCGAGATATTTAAGGAGTTTAAAGTTCTTGTGGAAAACCAAACAGAGAAAATGATTAAAGTGTTGAGGATTGACAATGGTGATGAATTTCATGGAAAAGAATTTGATTTTTTATGTAAGCAGTGTGGCATATCACACCAAAATACCTCACCATTTACCCCACAACAAAATGGAGTTGTCGAGAGAATGAACATAGCTTTATTGGATAAGGAAAGGAGTATGCTCAGTGGTGTTGGGCTCACACAAGAATTCTAGGCAGAGGCAGTTGACACTGCAAGATATCTGGTGAATATTTCTTCTTCTCAACACTAGTCGACACGACTCCACATGAGGTATGATCAGGTAAGAACCCTTTGGTTACACATCTCAAAGTATTTGGTTGTGATGCATATGTGCATGTTCCGAAATAAAAGAGGAGAAAGTTGGACAAGAAGGTATTCAAATGTATTTTCATTGGATATAAAGAAGGAATGAAAGGATATAAGATTTAGGATCCTGCATCAAGGAAAAAAATGTATAGTTGAGATGTGGTATTCAAAGAATTTAGAGGTAAGTTTGAGCCCGAAGAAGTTGTTCATATCGAGAATAATCCTAAGATGGTGTGGTTTGAGCCGAGGAAGAAAGAAAATGATTCAGATGAGTCAACTAAATCTGAGGAAGAGGTGGAACAACAGACTCCGGTGGTAAGGAGGTCAGAAAGAATAAGAAAACTAGTTGAAAGGTATATTCGGCCTGACTTTCATTCCACACTTGAGCTAACTTCCATCGATGATGATCCCAAGTTGTTCGGTGAGACAGTTGACTCGACAAAGGGTAAACTATGAAAGTATGCCAAGGTCAAAGAGATGGAATCCTTGCACAAGAATGAGACATGGGATTTAGTCAAGTTACCTATTGGAAGAAATCTCGTCGGTAGAAAATGGGTATTCAAGACGAATATGAATGTCGTGGGACAAGTCAAGAAGTTCAAAGCTCGACTGGTAGCAAAAGGTTATTCCTAAGTCGAGGGATTCAACTTTGGTGATAGTCTTTCCCCTGTTGCAAAATTAACTTCCATTAGAGTACTAATTTCTCTGGCTACAACATTCAATCTAGAGATAGAACACATGAATGTGAAGATAGTGTTCCTACATGGGGACTTGGAAGAAAAAATCTACATGAAATAGCCTGATGGATTTGTAGTGAAGGGAAATAAGGAGTTGGTGTGCAAACTGAAAAGATCCCTTTACGGTCTAAAGCAATCACCAAGGATGTGGTCCCAAAAGTTCGACACATACATCCTTAGTTTGGGATTTGTGAGAAGCTAAGTTGATCACTGCATAGATTCCAAGGAAGAAGGTGCATGTTTCATATATGTAGCTTTGTATATCAATGACATGTTTCTCATTGGAAACAACATGAACACAATAAAGGAGGTGAAGAAGAGGCTATCCTCCAAGTTCGACATGAAGTATCTCGGTGCAACTAAATCCATTTTGGGAATGGATATTAAGAGAGATCGAACCACTAGAAATCTCTGGTTGAATAAGATGAAGTATATTGAAACAATTTTGAAACGGTTCAACATGCAGGATTGCAAACGAGTGAAGGTGAAAATTCTTGTGTGAGAGAGGCTAACTGTTGAACACTGTCCAAAGACACAGGAAGAAATACAGGGCATGGCACATGTTCCCTATGCAAGTGTTGTTGGTAGTCTAATGTATGTAATGGTCTGGACTCAACTGGACATCTCCCATGCAGTGGGAGTGTTGAGAAGGTACATGCCGACACCTAGAAAGGAGCATTGGACAATTGTCAAGAGAGTATCCAGGTATTTGTGTGGCACAAAGGACTATACTATATGCTACCAAGGAATACATGGAGGTGACATTGGTAAATTAAATGTACATGGCTTTGTCGACGTCGATTGGGCTAGAGATATGGATCAACGAAGGTCGACCAACAGATATTTCTTCAAGATGTTCAGTGGAGCAATAAGTTGGATGAGTAAGCGACATGCCATTGTAGCCCTGCAAAGGCTATGTTCAGGAATCGAGTTTAATAAGAGAGACATGAAGGTAGCTTGCGACAGTCAAAGCGCAATATTTTTGGCAAAGAACCCTACTTATCATTTGAAGACTAGGCACATTGATGTACAATACCATTTCGCAAGAGATATGATGGAAAGTAACAAGGTGCTACTGGAGAAAGTAGACACTTTGAAAAACATAGCAGATTTGTTGACCAAGCCTGTGAGTGTTGTGAAGTTCTCTTAGTGCAAAGAGGTAATGGGAATTGCTACCCTGTGTCTGTGAACGAAAGTTCATGAATCTCATGTTTCAACAAAGAAGACAACAAGTGGAAAAATTTTGAGTTGTTATATTCTTTGCAGTGAAATTCTAGTCGAGGTAGATCAAATGATGGTTGAAGGTTGAGGTGGATTGGCAACAGTCAAGGTCAAGGTGGATCGACAATAATCAAGTTCAAGGTGGATCGACAACAATTCGAAGGTCAAGGTAGTCGACCGGGTAAAGTTGAAGTCAAAGATATCAACAACAATTCAACCAACAAGAGGTCAAAGTGTGGGCATGAGATGATCAACTAGAGACCTTATGAAGGTTGATTGGTATTTGAATGGTAATCCGACTTGGATTCGACTGTATCAGAATCCCAAGATTTGCGGCATTTGTAGCCAATGATATGCATGAATCTGTAACCATTTTTTTGGGCGCCAATTCTTTAAGGTTTTTCCTGTTGTAAAGCCTATAAAATGGCGTGTTGTAAGGCCGTAAAGGCTAATGCATAATATGAAAATATGTATGAATTGTAGGTTGATGGTCATGTAGATGTAAGCCATATTGGCTACAGGGTTTTTCTTGCACAGGAAAGAGGGTATGATGTTGATTGTGTATTAGTTGTGGACCAAGGTTAGACATGTAACCTTTTATTCAGATTGAATAAGACAACAAGATAGAAGAATGCTCAAAGGAATGTTGGTTTTCTCGGTTTGGGTTTCCAGGGTAAAATCTCTGTGTATTGTGTGATTGCTTTGTCATTTGTGTTCTTGATTAAATTCTTCTTCTCTTATGCTAGTATTAGTGTGGAAGTGTCTCTCATTTTCTGGCAGCTTCTTCTGTAACTTGACATGAAAATAACATTAATTTAGATGTTCCTTCTTTAGTGTTGGTAACATTTTCTCTACCCCTATTCGGATTTGCTTGCTTCTTTCTGGATTCACTTTCGTAGTGACCAAACTTCTTGCAATAATATTAGTGGATCCATGATTTGTCAATCCATCTTGGCTCATTAAAATGTATGCCTCTCCCCCTTTGGTTCCAAGATTATTTATGTGGTTTTTCTATCTATTCACTCTATTTTGAACATTCTGAAGTTGACCTCTCTCATGTTTGAGAGAGACATCTTCCTCGTCTTCCTCTGTTTCTATTCCCTCAACCTCTACCTCTTCTTATATTCCCTCGACCTCTGCCTCTACTTATGGAGGCTTGAGAGTGAAATGCATTCTCCAAAGATTCAACACTTCAACTAAACCTACTTTCATGGGTTAACAAAGATCCTATGAGTTCTTCAACTGTCAATTGTGACAGGTCTTTTGAATCTTCTATGGCGACCACGACCATATTAAATTCATTAGTAAGGATTCAAGGTACCTTATCAACGACCTTTTTCTCTTGAATGTCTTCTCCATGGGTGTGTAACTGATTCACGATGCTCATGACATGGGTCATAAAATGATCCACAGAATCTGAATCCTTCATTTGAAGTGTCTCAAAACTCTTCCTGAGTTTCTGCAACTTCGCATTCTTGACTTTATCAGTGCCCTAATAAGCTATTTCAAGAGTATCCCATGCTTATTTGGCATGATCCGTTGTTGCGACTTTGGGGAAAATATATTCCTCTAACCCTTTTTGGATGAGCCCTAGGGATTTGCTATCCTTCTTCCTGAATTCTCTGAGGGCATTTCTCTGTGATTTTTTCATTACTTGTAGATTTTTCAGATCTAGTTCCTGAAATCCATTAACTACTACTCCCCAACAATCTCCAGACCGAAGGAAATTATTCATCTTAATAGACCCTACATCATAGTTCTTACTCGTTAAAATTGGACCTCGTGCGAGTATTGGACTGTTGCTAGACACCATCACTTAGATCTTGATGAAGTCCTTCTCCTCTGTCGAAATGGGAAAAAACCCAAATGTTTTTTTTTTCTTGGATGCTTCTTTGTCGAAATGGGAAAACACCCAACATTTTTCTTAGCCTGGACACTCCCTATTGATGCTTGGTCGCTCCCTGTTCACATTGTCTGTGCATCCAAAAGCCAAAATTTTACAACGAAAGTGTCATGGTTTTGGATGCTCCTTGTATATGGGTTAGGGGGACGTCCACCCTCTCTTGGACACTCTATATGCACAGGCAGGGGGTGTCCACCCTAAAAACAATGATTTTTTGAAGAGTTTTTCTTCAAATCTCTACACCATAACAGTTTGGAAGTTGCTCCTCTTCCTATTGTGGCTTAAAGAAGCTCGAAAGTGCTCTCAAACACACTGGAAATGCTCTCCAATCTTCGAAGAGTCTTACTCAAGCTTTGATACCATGTTCAAGTTCAAGCAAAGGAAACCATTCACAAAACAAAGCGTACACACACAAAGCAACTATGAAGTTGTTCAACTCTTCTCTGCATTCACATAAAACTAAAATTGTAAAATACATGATATGGGATAATTCTCTAGAACACTCCATCCTTCACCTACCTATTAAATGCAAACTTACCTATCTTGTTTGTGCATTTATGATGCCTATCCTCTATCACATTTGGTCAAACAAGTAATGGAGGAATTACTCCATTTAACAAAGACTATCTCATGGTTGGGTTTTTTGAAAACCCAACATGGACCACCTTTGTTCTAGTTAGTGTTGCTATAGTAGCAATTGCTTTCACTATTGGTGGTAGATCAACTAAATCTCGATATGGGATTGGAAGGTATGTTTTGTTGCGAAGCAATGGCCTTGGAATAGGTTCTTTGAGTGGATCAATAAAAATAGGAGCTATTGAATCTATAGCTAGTTTTGAAAGTGCTCCATGGATGAACAAGTCCCAAGGATTAATTGTGTTTAATGCTTGCTCTCCTATCTATGTTGGTGGTTGCTAGTTACTTCCTTCCGTTCAGTGGTAGTTAGTAGCATAGTCGATATACCCTACTGTTACTTGTGTCTAGGGGAAAGCCGGTTGCTAGTTACTTCCTTCCGTTCAGTGGTAGTTAGTAGCATAATCGATATACCCTATTGTTACTTGTGTCTAGGGGAAAGCCTTACCCCATGTGTGGTGGTGCATGGGGCTTAGTGTGCTATACCATACCTTTAGGCGCTGAGATTTTATGCTAAGTTCTGCACTGTTTAACATAGGGAGGGTGCCCTCTCCTTTGCTTGGTTCCTTCTATCAAAAGTGAAAGGAAGTGACACGCTTTAATGTTTTGTCAGACCACCCCATCCTCTTTGACAACTAAATCCATTGTAATCATGGTAAGTAACAACGTGGCAACTTTGTAATTTAGGGTTTTAATTTATTTTTAAATTATGTTTGAATGTACAATTAAGGTAGGCACGACAAGCATTTATATCCCATGAGTCGGGGTTGATATGCTAACAATGTTTTAAACATTTTTTCACATCTAAATATTAAAAAGCAAATAATGTCAAAAGTATATGCAATCCACTTATTCTATAAAATATTTTCTCCCCGCACTCATTAATTATGTTAAGTGTGGGATGTTGAGGCTATGCCACCACAAGGACAAAGTGGAGGTCGTGGAGCTTGGAAAAAACAATTGCCCACACTCATTAATTATGTTAACACTCATTAATTGTGTGGTTTTTTTTTGGCTGACGCATCATGCCACTACAAGGAGCAAAAACAATTGTAAAATGTGGCCTTACTAGAGTTGTTTTGTAGTTGATGCCAAGACAAAAGAGAGAGGTAAAAATAGTTTAGGTATTGCTTAGAAATAAATGTACTGTGAAATGTATTTAAAGTTACTAAAATAATATTAACCCTAGTTGCATCGTGTTTTAGTTTATTTTGCAGAAGTATTTGATTAATTTTGTCACTCGAAGCTTAGATTTCACACTTTGAATACTATCAGCTGCTCTAACTTTAAAGCAGCATAACACAGATGCAGCTACGTATTTCATTTGCAAATAAGCAAAATCTTTCCCCAAACACAGGCGAGGACCTCCATTGAAGACAGCGAACTTCGGGGCAGATTGACTCAGAAAAAATGGCCTTATTGAGCCATCTCTCTCGTGTGAATTCCATACAGTCGTTTTTCATTTTCATCCGTCTCATGATATAAATGATGTAAAATATGACTTTATGTAGATAATAATATAATATATTTTTAAGGTTACTGTCAAGTCAGATACTAAATTGGTGTATAAGTTTTCCTCTGTATATATATTCTATTATTCTCTATTTTTCTGGATTTGAATTTGTGACTTCTCAGGATGTTCTTAATCATTAAGTCCACTCAGAATGCAAAAAAGCACCCGGGGTGTGGCTGAAGTTATATTTGACCCTATATTATAATTCTATATTATAATTCAATATAATGAGTCTTTACCAATGGCTGCAATGGCCTGAGGAGATATCAGAACATGCACAAAGGGAGACGAGGGTAGTAGAATGGAACATCCAGAATTTGGTTGCGCTTTAATGGGTGGATCATCAAATAACCATTGTAGTTTATTTCTGGGTGAAGACTATAGTGGAAAGGTTGATAGTGGAGTTTGTTATGGACGCATATCAGTCATTTTCAAAGGCCGAGGAGTTCAAGGGAGGAGCACATGGGAGGTTAGTAAAAGAAATCCCTACTCGAATCAATATGCTATTGGTTAAAGAAGGTATGCTACCCTTTGAACCCGTAAGCATGCCTGAGTAAATGCCCCGTGCTGGGGGGTGGCTGGTAATGCTAAAGGGTTAGAAGAATCGGTATGATGGGGGGAGTGGATAATATAACAAGGTATGAATGATTTCTTAGGAGGGCAGAGATTCTGGAGCGGTGGAGGCTTCACCAAATGCACGCAGTGAATAAGAGGAGTGAATGGATGCAGAGGGAGATCAATGATGAGAGAAGCAATGAAGCTGGAAGGTTGTGGGAGTTGTAGAAATTGAAGAAGCAGGGAGAGTTGGCTTCCCAATGGTTGAAGGGAAGAGGTTTGACGCTAAAACTGAGTCCAGCGAGAGGAAATATTGGTGAAGGAATATCGACAAGATCTGAAGGATAGATTTAGAGAGGGTTACAGAAGGAATATCGACAAGATCTGAAGGATAGATTTAGAGAGGGTTACAGATGGATGCTGAAATCTAGAATGATGAGGTAGATCTACCTCTAAGAGAAGTTGCACTCCATCCCAAATCAGAAGAACCAAAGATTAGAGGAACAAAAGGTGATTGCACAGTCAGAAGATGTGCTCGCAGACATATTTCGACTGTTCAAAGGATAATAAACCCCTTAGTAAAATGCGGTACTGCTTATCATCAGCGGAGCCGGCCCAACCTCTACCCAGGGTGCTTTTGAAGGATCGAGTACATTTAGGAAATGTTGTTGATTTCGAGCCGGCCCAACCTCAGCCACACCCCGGGTGCTTTTGAAGGATCAAGTACATTTAGGAAATGCTGTTGATTTCAGTTGTCTTTAACATAGAAATTAGTCGGTGTCAGGAGGAAATAGTAGTTAGAATAGTGGTAGTAGTGGACTGCAGTTGGTAGTTAATCAAGGGCAAGTTTATTCACTGGTTTTATTTATTGTGCATTTGGCTTAGTGCATGTATGGTTTTTTAGGTAATAAAAATTACAGGTGTAGTTTATGCAATTTTTATGTCCATCCAAGTTTGATGGTGATGCTGTAGACAGACATTCATGGGAACTCAGGTAATTTTATTTTGGGGCAACTTTCACTGGGTGTTATTCCATTGGCAACTCAGCTGACAACCGCCCCTGTCGCTGCCTTAATTGCCTGGGGATCCTTGACTTAGATCTACTATCCTTCCGCTTTAATATTTGCTACTAGCAAGAAATTTGGGAGATCTAATTTCTTATCCGACAACCACTTCCGCTCAAAAAATTTGGGAAATCTAAACCCGCAACCAAGCTCTATCCACATGTTTTGCAGTCAGCTCTCACTACCTCCAAACTCGACAATAAACCGCAATTTTTACCTGTTCAGTTGAGTTCGTTGACAACAATCAGAAAGCTCTATCAGCATGTTTTGCAGTCAGCTCCCACTGCCTCCAAACTCGACAATAAACCACAATTTTTACCTGTTCAGTTGAGTTCGTTGACAACAATCAGAAACTTGGCATCTAAATTGAGAATGTACGATGGTTATAAAAGTCTTTTTATAAAAAAAATTATTCTACTATAGCTGCCTTCAATGGGAGATAAAAGTATTTTTAATTAAAAAATTTATATATTATATAATATCATCATATTTTAATTATGAATTTTGTATTGTATAAATTATGATGATGTTTTTTAAAATATTGTAATTTATTATTATTGAAATTAGGTTAAAAATTATATTTTTAAATTATTTTTAATAAAAATAGTTTATATAATATTGTTATTTAATATATAGTAATTTTATCTTTTTACAGAGTTTTAGATTAAAATTGTTTACCATGAACATTGTTCTCATTAATTAATAGTCATCATAATTTTAGATCAAAATTGTTTACCATGAATATTGTTCTCATCAATTAATGATCACTATGTTGTTAATGATGTTCAGTTTTAGATCAAAATTGTTTACCATGAACATTGCTCTCATTAATTAATGGTCATCATAGTTTTAGATCAAAATTGTTTACCATGAACATTGTTCTCATTAATTAATGACCACTATGTTCTTAATAGTATTCATAATGGTAATATTTTTCTACAACAAAGTTTGGAGAAAGTTGAATTGTTCATTTTTTTCTACAACAAAGTTTGGAGAAAGTTGAATTGCTCATTATATTATGGTGTATTTCACTGTATGATACGAAGTTCATTGGTAGTTTAGTGGTAAGGAGTAGCCCATAATTTAAGTTTAAGTAATATATATTTTATGTTATTGTATTTGATTAAATATGGTTATAATTAAATTTAGTGACAAATTTATTATGTTAAAATGTAAAATTCTTATGTTATGTTAATGATGTGTCCACATAAGTGGTGATTTTCATCTTAATATAATTAATTTGTAAAATGTCACTCATATTTTACTAAATAATTTGTCACAACAATCTTTAAATGCAACTAGAAACATTGTGATGTTATACTTTATTATGCACCAAGTGTTTAAGATTGAAATGCAATCTTAGTAGCATTACATTCAAATTATTCAAATTATTGAATGAACTAAAAAGACAAGAGAAAAGGCAGAGTAGTAAAATAAAGCACACCATTAACACATTGAACAAAATATGAACTTTCACAAATTCAATATGGAAACTCCTAACAATAAAATGAGGAGTGTGTCTTGTTGTTTTCTTCTTAGATATATAATGCCAGATACAAAGAAAGATGGAATCAGTATGGAGTTACAATAAATATGTGACATGTAAATGGATGTTAGAGGGTTTTCTTCTTCTTAACAATAGGAACAAAACCCTTTCTTTTCTTTACACCTTAGTTTTTAACATGTCTTGATATCTCTCTAGGGTTAGGGTTTTTGCATGGCCCAAGTCTCTATTAGGGTTAGGATTTTAGACCCTCTAGAAAATTCTTGAAACTTCACATGGTGTGACTAGCACAAGATGTGTAAGTAATGTGCATTGGTGTGGCATCCCATTGGTATTTTGGTGGTAAAAGTATATGTAAAATTGTTGGAAGCACAACACCCTCATAAAGACTCTGAATCGAGGTCCACTTTAACCATTGAAAATCTCTTGATGAGTAGAGCAATGTGAAGGTCCTCAAAAATTTTCTTGTTCCAAAAAAAAATTGTTTAAAACTCTTGAAGCTTCAAGACTCCAACATATCACCAAAATGGGTTTTTCCCCTAAGATGCTCTAACAATGCCATGACTTATAGAAAGCATTATACTGGATGTCAAATTAAATAGTTATCCATTTTATATCATACCTCCCCATCTTGGGAGAATTTGGTCCCAAAGGAAAAATTTCCCCAACTTTCTCTTTAGAGTACCATATAATCATTTTATAAACCCTAATCATTCTACAAACCCTATTATTTATGTGAGTAGAATGAAGGATCCTAAATACATCATGGCCTCTCAAAGCTTACACATTTCAAACAATCATTTTAAACTTGCTGACTTTATGTGTTGTGTTATGCATTGTCATTGAAAACAACAATCATGTTCGTGTGGAGAATTTTGAAGTGGAGAAAAAGAATACTAAAGGAGATTTTTGGGAGATCATGGGCCATGTTCCCTCTGCTACTCATAGAGTCCCAAGGTTGTGATCACCATTATTATTATTGTGTTATTATTTCTATTGGGACACATTGCATATGGGGAATGATTAAAAGTAAACTCTGGTCACCTCCACACTTGATAATATCCTTCCATAACTTCAATTTCACCTCCCATGTTTAGTTGAGTTTGTTGATAATGATCAATGAAAATATTTCAAACAAAATATACAAATGTGAAGTAAGAATGTTTCAAACATAATATACAAATGTAAAGTAGGAATATTTCAAACATAATACACAATTTTAAGGTTAACATATAATTTGAGAATGTGTAATAGCTGCCTTCAATTGACAAATTAAAGTGTTTATTTATTTATGTGTTTGTTAAAGTATAGGAGTATAGGTTAACTATGATCTTTAACCAAATGTGATATGTTCAACATCTATACATTATAAGAAAATAAGATATATTAAGCTCACAATCATTCAACTCTTATGTTAATAAGAGACACTACTTACTTGTGATTACACGTCTTAACATAAAAATCATAAAAATCATGATATGTTAAATCTTATATAAAATCCTAATTCAATGTTCACAACTAACATTGAATAACACAAGAGGAGAGAAAAGTGTTGACCCTACTTCTGATGTTATACCCTTCAACACTATGGTATGGTAAACCATATTTATTTCACATGTAAAGTATTCAAGATGATATGTATTAGGCAACTCCAGTTTGATGTGGTATCAGACAATTCTATTTTGACATGTGAGAAGGTTAATAGCTAGCTTGATGGCACATTTTAGATAAGTGATGCATACTATATATAATTCATTACCATTTTTCATGATGTCGAACAAAATATAAAATGATCCACCTAAAATACCAACATGCCAACATTAAGACACTCGCCATGGATGGAACAACAACAATTTATCATTGTTGAGTGGTCGTGCCACACCAAACCATGAGTTGCATTTGAGGATATACATTACAGAATGCTATCATCACCATTAAAGTATATAATTCATTACCATTTGTCATGATGCCGAACAAAATATAAAATGATCCACCTAAAATACCAACATGCCAACATTAAGACACTCGCCATGGATGGAACAACAACAATTTATCATTGTTGAGTGGTAGTGCCACACCAAACCATGAGGTGTATTTGAGGATATACATTACAGAATGTTATCATCACCATTAAAGTAGTTCCTAGTTGATGACCTTCATAATGGTGAGTTTTTTTATAACAAAGTTTGGAGAAAGTTGGGTGAGAGAGTAACTACTCATGTTAAGTTTAAATAAACAAAATAATATAATGGGTATTGTTGTGGAAAAAAAAAGATTTCTTAATGTTAGGTTAAATTTCTCATTAAATCATGTTTCTTTTCGTAGAAGTATAGTTTCTCACTTACCTGTGTAAATTAAGAATTCCAAGTCAGGATATTGGTACTTTGTTAGGTCTCAAAGATTCCCCTCTCTTCCCTAGTTTTTAGAATGGAGGATGGAGGATGGTAGCAATCACCTACCAAAATATCGACTGGTAACCCCAAGGGAATCACACGAGAGCATATACTAATTGACTAACTAATGAGCCCCATAATTAACTTATTTTTCTCATCTTCCTATGGCCATCTATCTTATGAAAACCCTAAGCCTTGCCACCCTAGACACTATATCTGTTGAGCTTGCCAATTTTCTAGGCATTTACAGTTTGTTAATTAATTACTTGCAATTAGTTAATTTGGTAGTATTTTATGGGATTTTGGGAGTTTACATGTATTGATGAGTAATGTCTTATTAGTATGTTTGTTGATGAATCATGAATGTTATATGTAACAGCCACATTTTTAACCCCTTGAATTAATTGAAATTAAATTATGATTGGTAATGGTTATGTGAGCATGGAGATAATATTTCCATGCTATGACTTGTAAATGATGTAAAGGTGTCATATAAAATCCAACCAATTGACTGATGGGTGAAGCCCTAAAGTACTGGCCATGATACCACTAGAGGAAAGAGGGAGGGGTTCATTGTGTCAAGAGACCCCAAGCCACCTTGATGAAGTACATTGAAGAAAATAACCATAGTTTTATGTATCTTGCAGTTGTAGTCACATATTAAAAAAAGGAACAGTTGGGTAGTTGAGAATTAGTACCAACATAAATGCATGGAATGAATGCAAGGTACATCCATGGAAATTCATGTACTTCCCAACTGCATGGAAAAAAAAACTTCGAGAGAGAAATGATGGGC
>JASDQU010107176.1:84384-101674 GCA_032191745.1 Picea mariana
CTTCCCTCTCACTCTTGGTCCTCTCTGTCCCTCCCTCCTTCTCTCAATCTCTCCCATTTCCTCCATCCTTACATCCATTTATCTATATCCTCCTACCTCCCTGTCTATTTCCACCCCCCTCTCTCCCTCCACCCTCTATATCCCTTCTTCTCTCTTCCCCTAACTTCTCTCCCTCTTTCTCTCCCTCTCACTCTACCCATATCCCTCAACTTCCATAAATTCACATTTACAAAAGTGGCTTCCATATATGCAAATTTGAAAAAGTCATCTTTCGTATATGTGCATTTACGAAAGTTGGCTTCTATATATGCACATTTACAAAAGTTGTCTTTTGTATATATTCATATACGAATGTCATCAACTTCCATAAATAAATATTTACGGAAGTAGTCAACTTCTGTAAATGCGCATATATGGAACCCGTCATCCCTAAATGTGTATTTAGGAAAGTTGGCTTCTGTAAATGCGACTTTTGTAAATGTGACATAAATAGTTCTGGTTTTACAAAAGAGCCCATTTGTTATCGATGGATTCTAGCACTTCCCTAGACCAAAAGGCTAGAGGCAATCTGGGAAAAATTTCCCATACTTTCATTACCATCGTAGATTCCATAAGGGGGTCAAATTCCACTATCCAAGGTCTCAGGGACAAACTAGATGGGCCCCATGACCAACTGTTCCTACGGATTTATACGCAATCATCATCTGAAATGAATGAAAAATAGATCAAGCTTATGGAAAAGATGTGTATCTTAGGGACGTATCCAATTAGCAATTTCCAGTGGTTCTGCAACCAACTTGCTAGAGCCTTTTCTTCCAGAGATTTTCCATTAAACCTTCCAAACATGGTCTTCAATCAATGGATTCATCAATTCATTCATTTCAACTGGCTGGAATTCATAATCATTTATGAAAGAGAGATTTACAAAAACATTTTAACCTCATTAGATTTATTAGAAGTATTTTCACTCTACATGTGTGTTAGAACCTTCTTTCAAAACCTTTAACCTCAATAGTTGACAGATTACTATTTCAAAGAGCCCACAACTAATGGCATATTTCACTTTGCAACCTGATTTTCTACCAATGGAATAGTGATAACCTAAGGTTGAAAGAATTAGATTTCATTTGAAGTTTTAAAGTTTAGGCGAAATTTCCCTTTCTATATTTCATAATATATACTCAAACATTCTATGTTATTTTCATACTTCATAACAGATTTACATTCCCTGCATCTACTATGAAAAATAATTAAATATAACTATTAATTAATTCTAACAACATCTAGTAGAAAACCTTTTAAACTTTATATTAATATTACAACTTCACAAAGGAAAAATATCGAACGTTTCTTATGAATATTCCAATGGATCTAAAGGATACATTCATGTGTTTTTTCTTCTTCAAATATGAAAAGGAAAAATGGATAACAAGCCCGATTCAACCTTTGATTATAGCCCTCTTCACCTAGTAGTAGTTGTAGATCTTGGTTTGTTTGCTTCAAGTTATGAATGACATAAAGCTTATCTATACTTGTAACAAATCAAACTTTTTCATTCTCTATTATTACTTGTAAATATTCATTGAATATTAACCATTTACATATGTCTTCACATTGAAATGACTAAAGAAAATAGTTGATAACCAAGGATGGTGATTTTCTGATGCATGGGACACACACAATAGAGCTTGGTCTTCCATCAATAACATGTTCCTTTGACAAGTACATAATCTCCTTCATTCAATTTTAGATAGAGATTGATAATCCATTTCAAAATACCTCACATACTTGCATTTTTAAAACTATTTTATGTAGAAATTGCTTGGGATCCTATCCCTAATAACTCAAATTAGCATGATTAAAGTCAACATCAAAGTGAATTTGCAACAAATATCCCAAATTCATAACATATCTAGTTAGAAAACCAACTTGACCTCTCCAATTCTTATGTCAAATTTCTTTCTCTCTAAGTTATAATGTCATCACGATGTAATGATAAAATGTATCTTAATATACAATGTATATAAATTAATGGCTTTTAGAAATAATAAGGAACTATGATATGGACAATGGTTAAAGTGGTATAAGACAAAAACATATTTTTGAAAAACTTTATCCAAATGCTTTCATCACGTCATTATATCCAATCCCCCGATACTCCTAAAAACCACAATATTTCATATTATTAGTAATATTTCGTAACTAATTTTTTTTATTTAAAATACATGCTAAAATAATATATGCTTCATGTCAATTATCATATGACTACTTTTCGAAAACTTGAATGTTAAATTTACCTTTCATCAATCCTCATATGTTCAAATCTGGAAGTAATGGAACTGTTGGCATGTATGTGCTAATTTCTTGGATCACTAAATCATTTGGTTCAACTTACAACATAAACCATTAAAATGAAATAAGGTTAGTGTTCATTGTAAGACACGATGCACTAAATATTTAATTGGAAAAACTTTAACTAAACTATATACATATTTTTACAACTCTCTCTTGTCGAAATAATTTAAAAAACATACATGTGCTACCCTTAATAATATCATCAAAAAATAATTGAAGTTGACAATGTCTAACATGATGAGGTTCATTCAAAGATGTGGATCCCTCAATTGTAACTACAATCATACAACATTCCTAAAATGAGTTTGAGGATAATAATATAATTCATATAATGTAAAACAAATTAAAATCTCTAACTACAATACCTATATTGTCTGGAACGTAATGTTGCACATGATCACAGGTTCGTTTCATATTCCTACAATATTTCGAAGAAATTATTTCCATTTGATTGTCCATTTTATTCCTTGACTTTATGTGAACCCATCCAACCCTTTGAAATTGTGGTTTATCCTTAGTTGAATGTCTCTGATGATGATGTTATATATTTTTACTTTGCGGGCTCAAAAAAATGTGTTGTCTCTTAGTCTTGATTTTAGATGGAGACATGACACTGGCAATTGTTTTTTTATCTATGATTCTAAAGTGAAAAACAATTTTTCAATTACTTCAGCATGGTCCACATTTATAGGCAAATTGTTCAACATACTCCTTGCTCTTTTATTGATCGATGCATGTAAAAGTTGCAATCTATCAACCTCAGAGATTGGATTGTTCAATGTTGATGTGTCAGGATGAAAATGATCTGATAAAATATTTACATGGTTAAGGTTTGATTGGTCTTCTAGTAGCAGGCTCATTGTCATTGTTTCATTTAAATAAACTAAAAATTTAGGTTCGTCAATAATTAGACTTGAAACATTTGGTAATGTATTAATGTCTAAATCATTTTCACTAGCCCACATTTGAACTTTGAAGACATTCTTACAAACATTTCCATTCAATGCCCAATCACAACTACAGAAATTAAACTTAGAACCTGTGTATATGACATTATACCAGGTATCAGGAGTATCCTTATTTTGACTACAAACTAGAAATTCATTCATACTTTTTGGTTCATGCAAACAATCTTCATCTGGTATTTAGATTTCTCTAGCCTTTCAGTGAGTCTCTTGTTTCTGACACTTGGTAGGATTTATAATTCCTTCGTCTTTTAAATGTTGATTATGTATATAATATAGTTCAACTTTTTTCAATAAGATGAACAACAAAAAATCCACTCGTTTGTGGCATGATTTTTTATCCTCATATAGGTACCTATATTTTGGATACATGTGGTAGGATTCAATTTCATTATTGGTGTCTCGATTGGAATGCGTAAATTTCCTATAAACTTTTGCCCACATATCTGGAAATTTTTTTATCATCAACTAAAAAGTAATGTCTAAAAACATCCAAGTATGGAATAAAAGTTATGATTCAATGTTACATGACACTTACAGATTTTGTCATTGGATAGCCAAGTGGTGTCAAAATATTTTAGAAACTTTTTCTCTTCACTAAATTCATGAAATATTCTTGCAACATATTTTCATACCGACTCATCATTTTGGAAACTATGCATGATTTCTCCTAAAGAACGAAGAATGCAAACTTTGTTTTCTTTGAGTTTCACTTTGTTTCCAACATTTTTTACCCATGCTCAATGGACATGCCATACACATACTAGAATTGAGGAATTGGTTAAACTCCTTAAATAACATTACATTAGAAGTGAGTAAATTATGTGAATGCAACATGTTTTTTTCATGTTTTTTTTAAATAAAACAAATGTCAAACCTTAATGCTTGAATCTCAGCAATAGCATCATCTGTGATAAATGCTCGTACATGCCAATTTTGGCGTTCTTTCATTCCCACATCAAATAATGTGGACAACCATTTATGAATATCATATGTAGAATTCCGTGATGAAATCACCCAAGCCACTAGAACACCATTACGATGTTTGTTGAATACCATAAACATATAAATTTGATACTACATTCAAAAAACATAAGTGTTAATATAGTATTCAACACATAAAAATAGATTTTAATCACCATAAAGAAATGAAAAGGTTGATTATACGCACCCCATACATATTGGTACTAAATGTGGAATCCATAGACATAACATCGTTGTGTGAATACTTTACCATCATGGAACACATCTAGCATGATTGTATGCCTATAATGAATGGTATGTTTTCCATAATATCTTGTTTTTGATAGAAAAAAACACTATCTGGAAATTGATTATACCAACATTTGACACTTGTTGGATCACTCTCGTCCTTCATATATTATTTCTTTCAAATATTATGGTAAATGTTAGAAATATCTATCCTTGTCATTAAGGCATCTTGAGTTACCCTTGTGAATAACTCACCAGATTGGTGCTTCACATTAGAGATGAATTTGTCCCAAACCATTGTGACATTAAAACCATCTTCAATCATCTTTTCTACACTAGATCGTATATGAAAGGACAAATGTGGTGCATATTTGAATGTTTGAGGTCTACCCACTACATTCTTGCCGTGACACATGCCACCTAATTGATCAATATGCCTACTCTCAGTGTATGTTAGAATAGCATCATTTGGATGCATATAAAGTCGATGCATGATGAAATGACATCTACAACCAACTTTAATGCTTTGGCATGGATTGTGTTTCATTTTTGTTGATCCATGTGGATTCATTGTAATCTCACCACCTGATATTTGACATGTTGACTACGGACCATATGCACACAAATAACTAAATAAGAACAAAGACAATAAATTAGGAAAAATGTCAACATAAATTTTTCATAATAAGCTTGAATTAGAAGTTCATAATTATATTAAACAAATACAAACTCACATGGCATATTCCAGACATGTGTTAATGCAGGCACATACAATCTCCTCCACTTCTTTAGATTGATTTGTATTAACAACAAATTGAGTGAGATATTCTTCATCTGATTGCTCCCCATTTATAAAATCTCCAACTCGACTATATGGAATAATAGCAAATTGATCCCCTCCAATTTGGGTCCATGTTAGATCTTTAGCTGAAAAATCAATCATATCTTTTGGGTCTTCTGTGTCCAATTCCATAATGTCTTCCCACTTTCCCATCTATAGAATACCTAGATACAAATTTTAATTTTTTGGAGATCAACACTTATGACATTAAGTTGTTATAAATGTTTTTCAATGATATCTAATACTAAATGTTTCTTTTTAATCCATTTTATGTGATTTAATGTTCTTTAATATAAATGGCATAACATTATACTCGATCCATGGATGGTAGTATAAGGTGACCCTAAAAGCGTGAGCCTGCTGTGAATGAATTTGGATTGGGTCCCCCTAGGGGGTAAAACATTGTTATGGGATGTTGATGTTTGAACATATGTTCAAATAGTTTGAAGGGATGTTCAGAGATGCCAAGTATGGAAAATTGGGTGTAGGTGAAATCATGGTATGTGATGTTTGAGAATTAGTTTCATGTGAGGAAGTTTGAGCTCCTCCTCATTGTGAAGAAGGACTAGTGGGTAGGTTGTTTGGGATGTTGGTGCCAAACAAGGTAGAACCTAGAAAGGTTGATCCTAAAACAATTTCATACACTGGTGTATGGGATGAATGAGATGATGTATCAACCAAGTTGGGGATACCTTCCAATATTGTGGGTAGATTCAACAAGCATCTAGAACAATGGGGACTTTGTGGTTCCCCTATGATGTTGGACTAGATAAAAATATGTATGTGAGTTTCTATGAGTGAAATAAATGAACAAGTGCTTTATGTATTTTTGGACTAACTCAACAATGTTACTCAAAGATGGATGTAATCAGTAGTGGATATCATACATAAAAAAAACCAATCAATCATCAATGTAGAGTAGTGAGGTTTATCCGCGTGGGGAAATAAAAATAAATTTACACGTGTCCTAAAAGATGTATCATCCTTCCTCTCAATAGCATAGGGTCTTCTAAAAGCACTCAATAGTGGGGCATGAATCCACTGGAAGAGGAGCTAGTGAAGGTATGAACAATCAGTTATAATGAGGGGTGAAGGAGGCATATCCCAGAAGTATTGGCGACATTTCCCAACCATCGTTCAAAATCTAATTGAGGTGGGATTGCAACCCACAACCACCACCTGTGTAGAAAAACCTAGATTTGGCAACTAAGTTACCTCGATCAAGCATGTCATTTAGATTTTAGGCCTAATAAATGGGTCACAGGCTGGATGCTTTCCAAGAGTTGGGTGACTCAAGGAGGCATGCATAGAACAACCAAATCGCGACCTTCGGCCCTTCTTGGGTATCCCCCTGCCTTATGGTGAAAGAATGCTTGATTTAGAGAATTTTTGGTTTCCTATTTCACAACTTCTAAGTTTCAATGAGAGATGATAACGAGGAGTTGTTTGGATACCTATCCCCGAGATCTTAACTTAGACAAAAAATTTCCAATAATTCTAATATATATATATTGTTTTTACATCTTTATTCATTAAATATAACATTTATCATATATATCTCATAAAAAATATTCCAATATATTTCAATACATTCAAATTTATGATCAAATAACCTTTTTCATATATTTCGCATCTTTAACTTGCCAAGTACCTGTTTTCATTAATTACTTCATTCTAATTTTTTTTTTATTTCAGTATTCTAAATATTTATTTCAATAATTTTCAGCGTTACTTAAATTAGTTGAATCATAAGTTTTTTTTTTATTTTAATTTTTCATTCTAATTTTTTTATTTCAATTTCTTGTAAGATTAATCGACCATTCGTTTTTCACAAAAAAATTAAAAGTCACAACTTCAGGATTTTACTTAAATTGCTTAAGTATAAGTATATTTCTATTTTAATCTTTCATTTTTTTCAACTCCATGATATTGGAGCTTGTTTAACATGCCAATCCAAGTGTAATTAATTTATCTAATATTTTAAACTAGAACTTTTTCGAAGTCTCCATAGTTGTAGTCCTAGGTTGTGAAATATATATCTAAAATACTCAATAATACCATTATATAATTATTAATATATAGTTCAACATTGGGATAATAATACCATTATATAATTATTAATATATAGTTATTGAGATATTTTTTCCAGCTAGTTATTGAGATATTTACAACATTGAAATATCCCGTGTACTGCATGAACATGGAGAAATTCATGAAAACTTGTGTAATGTGATTATCTATCTACAACGCCTCGTTTCATACCTCTTTTCCTACGCAGTGTCATTGAAGGCCAAGCACAGCGATCTTATGAAGGCGGGTGTGATAGTGAGCCTGGCTAAGCCAATCTAATTAAACCAAATAATTATCCTAACATATCGAACTTCCAAATTCAAAAACTCCATTTTTTTTTATAAATTTTAGTCAGAGTTTGGACAATAATGTTCTAAAATATATGACTACAAAAGAATAAAATCGTATCACATTTCAACTACACTAATATATAGGAAATAACACACATATGCAGAATTTTAGGGAAAAATGGTGACAACCCACATATTTCGTAAGCAACTGAGTGGGATGGGTTTAAACTGATTTTCACACCGCCTCGAGCTGCTATGTTGAACCAATCTTGATATAGCCACTAGAAAATCATGAATTTTGTTGTTATACAGATCCCAAGTTGAATTTAATGATCAAAGTCATATTTACTCCAAAGTCAAGAATAGATGGTCTCGACTCTCGACTCTTCCTCTCTTCTATAAGACGAGTAAGCGGCGAGTAATGAAAATTTGACCAATTATTACCTTCACCAACACGGTTTCTTGCTTGTTTTAATTTGTCTTATATATGCCTTTTTATATATTAATTATTGAGCATCCTGTTTTTATACACTGCCAGAACATCATCATTTGGTTCTTCAAGTATAAATCCATCCAGTGTTGGTATCCAAAGGCTGGGTTGAACTGAGTCTTAGATCAATTAAGTTGTACTGCACCATCCTCTCAATACTGTCTAATCCTTTCTAACATTGAGTTTTCATATTAATTTATTCCATCCACTATAGTGATCAAGTCCCTAGGGGCAGGCGAAACATAGGGGATTTGTTGAGATTCCCCACGTCCTGCAGTTCCGAAGTCCTTGTGGACGATGAAATGCAGGGGATGCGTTAAATAACACATTCAGGGAATTAATTTTCCATGTGATTATGTCTGAGTTTTATTGGAAGTGGTAAATTCCCTTATATACTATAAATTTTACTTTTTATGTAAACACGATCGAAACCCTTGTGTGCATATCGAAAAAATAGAAAAATCTATCTTAAGATGTTGAAAAAAATATAAAATATAGATAAAAAAGGGTAAACAAGGATCTTGTGAACTAGAATTAGAATTATCAGAAGAAAATTCTACACGGTTTATTCATTACAAAACTCTTTCCAGAATACAAATTGTTTGTAGGAATTCAATAAAGAATTAAATACCCCTTCCAAATATCCCTAATATCCCTGTAGAAAACTAAACCCTAATCCATAGGATAAGTCCTTGCTCAAAAAACCAGCATCAATGCTCACGAGAAAGAGAATCAAAACGTTTAACAGATTACCAAATTATCGAGAGACCGGTTGAAAGAATTAGGATGCTGGCTTATATCTCCCAAAAAACCTGTTGATAGAGCTCGACTGGGGGCTTATATCTCCCAAATTTCTTGAGAGGAAGTGGTCACTGGATAAGAAATTAGATCTGTCAAATTTCTTGTTGGTAGAAAATATTAACGCGCCCCGGTTGGTAGCAAATATTAACATGAAATGGTTGGTAGAAAATATTAAAGCGGAAGGATAGTAGATCTATGTCAAGGATTTGGTGGCACTGCAAGCAATTAAGGCAGTGACAGGGGTGGTTGTCAGCTGAGTTGTCAGTGGGAACGAACTGAGTGATGGTTGTCGGAAATGGAGTTGTCAGAGTTTGCATGGATGTCTGTAGCATCACCATCAAATTTGGATGGGCATGAAAATTGAATAGACTGCACCTGTACTTTTTATTACCTAGAAAACCATGCACTAAGCCAATGATTGGCTTAGTCCATGGTGAATAAGGCTTGTAATGGCAAGCCTTATTCACCATGCATTAAGCCAATCATTGACTTAGTGCATGGTTTTCTAGGTAATAAAAAATACAGGTGTAGTTTATGCAATTTTGATGCCCATCCAAGTTTGATGGTGATGTTGCAGACATCCATGCGAACTCCAGCAACTCCATTTCTGACAACCCTCACTCGGTGCAATCCCACTGGAAAATTAGTTGACAACCGACCCTATCGTTGCCCTAATTGCCTGTAGCGTCGCCAGATCGTTGACATAGATCTACTATCCTTTCGCTTTAATATTTGTTACCAACCATTTCACGTTAATATTTGCTACCAACTGGGGCACGTTAATATTTGCTACCAACAAGAAATTTGGGAGATCTAATTTCTTATCCGGCGACCACTTTCTCTCAAGAAATTTGGGAGATCTAAGCCCTCAGTCGAGCTCTATCAGCAAGTTTTTTGGGATATCTAAGACAACAACCTAGCTCTATCAATTGGTCTCTCGATAATCTGGTAATCTGGGTAGCAGACGCAGTCAGCTCTCACTGCCTCCAAACTCGACAATAAGCCGCCATAACTACAATTTTTACCTGTTTAGTTGAGTTTGTTGACAACAGTTAGAAACTTGGCATCTAATTTGAGAATGTACGATGGCTATAAAATTCTTTTGATACAAAATTTTACTCTACGATCGTTGCCTTCAATGGGAGATAAAAGTGTTTTTTAATAAAAAAATAATATATTAAAAAATTAGTGTACGATCACTACCTTCAATGGAAGATACAAGTATTTTTAATTCAAAATTAATATATTAAATAATATCAGCATATGTTAATTATGAATTTTGTATTGTATCAATTATGATGATGTTTTTTTAAATATTTTAGAATTTTTTTAATTTATTATTATTGAAATTAGGTTAAAAATTATATTTTTAAATTATTTTTAATAAAAATAGTTTATACAATATTTTTATTTAATATATATTAATTTAATCTCTTTACATAGTTTTAGATTACAATTGTTTAGCATGAACATTGTTCTCATTAATTAATGGTCATCATAGTTTTAGATCAAAAGTGTTTACCATGAACATCGTTCTCATTAATTAATGGCCACTATGTTGTTAATGGTGTTCAGTTTTAGATCAAAATTATTTACCATGAACATTGCTTTCATTAATTAATGACCATCATAGTTTTAGATCAAAATTGTTTACTATGAACATTGTTCTCATTAATTAATGACCACTATGTTGTTAATGGTGTTCATAATGGTAAGATTTTTCTACAACAAAGTTTGGAGAAAGCTTAATTGTTCATTGTTTTTCTATAACAAAGTTTGGAGAAAGTCGAATTGCTCATTATATTATGTTGTATTTCACTGGATAGATGATACTAAGTCCATTGGTAGTTTAGTGGTAAGGAGTAGCCCATAATTTAAGTTTAAGTAATATATATTTTATGTTATTGTATTTGATTAAATATAGTTAAAATTAAATTTAGTGACAAATTTATTAGGTTAAAGTGTAAATTGAATAGAATTTGCTTAAGTAAATAATTGTTTTATAATAAGAAACAATATGATATTTTAGTGTTTGGTATTTTATAATTTTTAAATTTTGTTATATGCTATTTTACATTACTTGTAAGGTTTAATATGTAATTTTATGTTATGGATGTGTCTAAATAGGTAGTGATCATGTTGTTATAATTATTTTGTAAAATGTTATTGATATTTTACTAAATAATTTGTTACAACAATTTTAAAATTCTTATGTTATGTTAATGATGTGTCCACATAAGTAGTGATTTTCATCTTAATATAATTAATTTGTAAAATGTCACTCATATTTTACTAAATAATTTGTCAGAAAAATATTTAAATGCAACTAGAAACATTGTGATGTTATACTTTATTATGCACAAGTGTTTAAGATTGAAATGCAATCTTAGCAGCATAACATTCAAATTATTCAAATTATTGAATGAACTAAAAAGACAAGAAAAGGCAGAGTAGTAATATAAGCACAACAAAGTAGTAAAATAAAGCACACCATTAACACATTGAAAAAGATTTGTACGTTCACAAGGTCAATATGGAAACTCCTAACAATAAAATGAGGAATGTGTCTTGCTCTTTTCTTCTTAGATATATAATGCCAGATACAAAGAAAGATGGAATCATTATGGAGTTACAATAAAAATGTGGCATGTAAATGGATGGCATGCAAATGGATGTTAGAGGGTTTTCTTCTTCTTCACAATAGGAACAAAACCCTTTCCTTTATGTACACCTTAGTTTTTAACATGTCTTGATATCTCTCTAGGGTTAGGGTTTTTGCATGGCCCAAGTCTCGATTAGGTTTAGGATTTCAGACCCTCTAGAAAATTCTTGAAAATTCACATGATGTGACTAGCACAAGATGTGTAAGTAATGTGCATTGATGTGGCATCCCATTAGTATTTTGGTGGTTAAAGTATATTTAAACTTGTTGGAAGCACAACACCTTCATAGAGAATTTGAATTGAGGTCTCCTTTAACCATTGGGAAGCTCTTGATGAGTAGAATAATGTGAAGGTTCTTAGAACTTTGCTTGTTCCAAAAAAAAATTTATTTAAAACTCTTGAAGCTTCAAGACTCCAACTATAACATCCTGCTCTGGTGCACTGAGCAAACTTATTCTTTGAGGACACTTGCTCGCAAGTGATCCGGATATTATGCTATTAAAACCTTTGACTTTGATTATGATGCATTATGGGTTGATGACATGTTGTTTTACTACATTGACATAGACTGGTGCTATTGACTCGATTTTATTGAGTGTGTAGGGATTTTGACCTTAAGGATGCAAAGGCATCGATGGAACCCCTTGGACTCTAGATCAAGTCAAGGAGTGTGCCATTGGGGTTTGATTGTTTTACTGTGATATTAGTGCATCTGACTGGATGACATGATATTGGTATGTTCTGAAATGATTTGTTGATGATGCAGGCTGATGATAGCTTGCCGACCAAACTCACATATGGAGTAAAGGGGTCACACACGATTACCAGAGATGTTGAGAGAGAGCTGTGGACAACAACCATGCCATAGCCTACTAGCACTCCCGTCGTGGATCAAACTGTAGGTTAACGATTACCTAGTTCGAGAGGACCCACGATGCCGTGAGGGCAGACTGCAACGGTCGCTCACGATGATTCTAAGGGGCATGCAATAAGGCGGGGGCATTATCCCTTAGAATCCCTTAGTCTACCACAAGTTCACCTAGTAGAGTGTTGACACCAGGGGTTATTGATGTCTACCAATCAATCAAGAGGCGAGTGGCACCCTTGGAGCACATAATGCGTCCTAAAGGGCACGTCATGCAAAGGAACAGATGAAGCGAGTCACACCGTTGGAGCACGTAGTGCGTCCTGAAGGGCACGTCGCACAAAGGAACATATGAGGTGAGTGGCACCCTTGGAGCACACAGTGTGTCCTAAAGGGCACGTCGTGCAAAGGAACAGATGAGGTGAGTGGCACCCTTGGAGCACCTAGTGCGTCCTGAAGGGCACGTCATGTTGTTGATGATAGAGGGATGAACCTAGGTGGCCCTAAGACTAATAGCATGTTAAGTAATTTTAAAAAAAAATTCCCTAATTAAATTTCACCCAGTACGAAAACTAAGGCCTTAGTCTAAATTACGCTAGTGGTAGAACCTTGTCTTCTCAATAAAATAAAAATAATAAAATAAATATAAAAATAACTTAAATAATAATTTTGACCTTCGTTAAATCTTGTAACATGAAGGGAGTAAGAAATGAAGTTATTCATAAAAATAAAATATGTGGTAGTAAATGTAAAAAGGGGAATTATTTATTTTATTTTTGATAATTTAAAAAAAATAAAAAAATTAATACTAATTAAATGATAAAAGGGAAAAAGGGGGTAAATTCCACACCTGCCTTTATGAGTTCTAATTAAAAAGGGAAAAGAGGGAAAATAATTTTTTTAGGAAACTAGAAAAAGAGGTAACATAAAAAAAGGGGGGAAATGCGGAACTTAAGGGAAAAAGCGTAAGTCAACTTAATAAAGAATCTACCATTTAAGAGCCTTCTAATTTTAAACTGAATTAGCAACTTCATAATAGGGAATGCCTTTAAAACCTGTAAGGGAATTTGGGGACACCTAGGAGTGATTCTAGGAGTAACTCTAGGTGGGTGAGGGAAATGAGATAATTAAATAAATAAAGAAATTTAATAATGGAGGAATGTAGGGGATGGGGGACACTTTTACGAAGAGGACTTTTGGGAAATTTATTTTTAAAACTTTAATTAAATGAGATTTTAGGAAAGGAAGGGGGTTTGAAACTCTATAAAATGAAGGAAGGAGAAGGATGAAGGATCATCTTCTGTTTGCGTAACGTTACACTGCAAAAATATTGACTTGACTAATTTACTTGTGCGAGTTGGGATACCCAACTCGGAGAGGAGTGGTAGCTCGGCCTTGCGAGGCGAGCTGGGAGCTAGACGAAATCTATGGATAGTGTGGTGGCCCTTTTGTGGCTTAGGGGGCTAAGGGGGAAGAAGAGTACCCCTAGCATTGGCTGGGAGGTACCGGTGAGGTCTCGACGGTCAGCGAGCGGGAGTTGCACGGAGCGTAGGACGTCATTCGAAGTGGGCGATCAGGCAACGGTACACTCTTTTTAATTTGTATAGTATATGCTGTAGGTTTTATGCTTGGATCTTCTCATTTAATGGAAGAGTAAATTGATGTTTTTTCTTTATTTGATGATTGGGACCTTCCTGAGCCTAGCTCGATAGTTTTTGTCTCCTATGGCCCTCATTTTCCTGCATGTCTTGACCACCTGGCTGTGATAGATTGTGTCCTTAATGGTTGTTTACCTTTCATCCTTGGTTCACCAGTCCTCGCCTGAGCAGTCGGCCAGGAGCCTGATGTACGGTCGTTGCCTTAGCATTAAAAGACCTATGGATCTCAACGCCTTCCTTTTCTATGCGAGGATGTTGAAGCAAAGGACAAACCTATTTGTCGTCCACCTCTGTTGTTGTCTTTGGTTGAAGGTTGGCCTTGCGTTCTTATGAAGTTTTTTTTTAACCCTACAGAATTTGATTGTTGACAAGGGTTTTCTATAAACTCGACATGTTTTTACCTAGTGTTATCTTGATTTTACCCTTTTTATCTCGCTGGACATTTCTGCATATTGCATTCTTGAATGTGTTATATTGATGGTTATTGGCTCTGCGTTTTACAGGGCTGAAGGCATTTTCTTTACTGAAATATGGCTCTGCCTTTTTCATTTAATTTGACTGTGATTAATTATATTAATGGCATTGGGGTCTGCGTCCTGCATTTCTATTACTGGTGTGTTTCTTAACTGAGTGATTTAATTCAGGAATATTATTTAATTCAGGAGTATTTTTCTCCAACATTTTTTTCTTATACCCGAGATCTTCATAGTAAACACCTATGTTTTCTTTTACCTGTTGGACGGGTTTAATAACCCTCTGTTACCCCATCGTTTTCTGGATAGCGTTTGATATTGGGGCCTTTGCATATACACCTCCCTTGCTCTGTTCTCATAACCTTGGCCTGCATTTTTTTGTTGTAACTAATGTGTCTCTTGGGAATTTGTTTTTTTTCACAAAACAAAAAAAAACGATGGAGTAAAATGGTAGTCACTGCTAGTCATCATTTTTTTCCAACCGTGATTTTCTCCTTCTGAATTCGGTTATGCAGACCTTTGTTTCTTAGAAGTGATTAGCCATGCACCCAGTAGACCCAACACACCTGAAATTAATGAGTTCTTGTCGAAATCTTAGGCGATCTGCCATTGCTTTCCTGATATCGAATCCCTTTTACCTGTGCATCTTCCTTACTCCCTCACGAGCTACCTCCGACCTCGTTGATGAACCCCATTGCCGACAACTTCTTTATCTCCTTCTGGCAGCAACGTTCTCTGCATTTTTACCTCTGCTCATTAATATTCGAAAATGAATGACACTGTGGTCACCGGATTGACAACTTTGCATTCTTTTTAGACCGCCCATTTAAGCGCTGTATTGTTTTATATATTGGGTGTCAGCGAGAATTTCTAGATTTAATTGATAGCATTAAGGTTTACTCTCTATAGATATTAGGCGGCGAATATATAGTAAGGCTATCTCGTTGATTAACAACGTTGTATTTAATTTGGAAAATATGTTAAGAGTAATGATGACTCCCTGCATTTCCGTTTTTATAATATAATTGATTTTAGGTCTATTTTTACCTCAAAATTCTAGAGATAAAGATTAATCAATCACAATCTTGGAGATTGTTCCAATGCAACAAGTCAAGAATGCCAAATGGAGCTCGAGGCATTATGTTTCTTTATTCTTCCCACAAATTTTATTTTAAAGTGAATATCAGAATCCACATCAACAATTGGACAGAATCGTAGTTGCTCAAACTCCTACTCAAATTGGCTCTTGAGATGAAAGTGGAAAGAATCTCAGTTTTAGGGAATTCTATGTTGGTTATAGAATGGGTGAATGATTTTTATTCAAAATTTAGTACTTAGATCACTTCATCCTTAAATTTTAGTAGCATCGACTCAAATTGTGAAACCTCTCTTCTCCATGTCTATAAAGAACATAAATCAAGAGCATATGTTATGTTTCTAATTCATATCAATTTTAATTTGATAAAGAAACATAAGGCGAAAGTGATATATACATCTCATCTCTTTCATTATCATATTTTTATTTTATGCTTAGATTCATGTTACAATGTTATCCTACTATCTTATGTTTATGTTGAGGGCAGTTAGATGGTCAATTATGTTTAAAAACTTTCATTTATTTTTCCCTTCAAGGTTGCTCCCCTTTTTCATATGTACATAGGATAGTATATGTCAATGTAGAAGAAGGTAAGATTATATTAAAACAATATTAGATAGATGTTGCCAATGCTACAACATTAACAACAACCTATTTTGTTTTAGTTAGTGTTAAATAATAGCAATCAATCTAATGTTTCATAACAACAATCTATTTTGTTTCAGTAGTGTTTTATAATAACAATCAATCTAATGTTTCATAACAACAATCCACTTTGTTTTAGTTAGTGTTTAATAATAGAAAGCTACTTTATTTTAGTAATGTTTCAATTAATTTTAATGCTAGTAGGTTGATATTGGATAAAATTTGAATGCCCAATCAGAATGCATAATGATTAAAGTTTGAATGGAGAATGTTGGAGTCATGGTTAGGTAGCTCTTAGTTTACTTGCGCCTTGAATTAATTTGATAGTTGCATTGCATCATGAATAAATGAGAAGCATGCTTGATTATGTAATTGTTCTCTTAGTGCTTTTAAAATCAAGTAGGTTACTCTTGCGCCATTAGGAGATGTTGACGTATGATCGAATTGTAAGTTTATAATAGATTTTGTGCACGAACTTATGTCGTTTTATGATGGATTTAGTAATCAAATTCTTTTGCACCTTGGAATTTATGTGATGTGTGATTGATTCATAGAATACTATCACGCATTGATCATCATTGATGTGGTTGACTTAGCATATTTAGTTGGTCTACTTGTGTCGGGCGGGATGTAGACACCTCCTTATTCCTCAGAACAATCGCCAGCCTTGGGACCTTAAATGGTCAAAATTGATGCGAACCTGGGCTTGAGCATTGCTTATGTGTCTTGGAGGTCATAACCATTGTAGGGTAGGATTGGTGGGTAGTCATTCTTAGTTTCATCGGTTGAATGTCGTATATTGCTTCCAGGTGATTGATGTGCTAAAAATGTTTGGTCGTCATGTTGTTGTTTCGTGACTTGCTTGT